>JAHWLF010000653.1:0-12017 GCA_024679295.1 Phytophthora parvispora
CCGTCGCAGCAGCAGCAGCAGTCATCGCAGAATGAAGACGAGTGTACGTACTGCTGCTATCTATGGTCTCCCCACGCCGCCGTCGTTCTAGCACGGGTTTAGCTGACGGTACGTCTATCTTGCTGTTGTTGTGACGTCGTCGCTGCAGCCGACCTGGAGGACGACGACTCGGGCCCGATCGAGCAGATCGCCATCGAGGACATGGACGGCCCCGCCCGCCCGCAGACCAAGGTGAACGTGGAGGACTTCGACCTGCTCAAGGTGCTGGGCAAGGGCAGCTTCGGCAAGGTCATGATGGTGCGCAAGAAGGACACCAAGATGATCTATGCCATGAAGACGCTGCGCAAGGCCGCGTTGGTCAAGCGCAACCAGCTGCTGCACACCAAGACGGAGCGCAGCATCCTGCAGAGCATCAAGCACCCGTACCTGACAAGCCTCACGTACGCCTTTCAGACGCCCGACAAGCTCTACCTCGTCATGGACTACTGCGGCGGCGGCGAGCTCTTCTTTTGGCTCAAGAAGGACCGTCGTTTCTCCCAGCAGAAGGCGCGTCTGTTTGCCGCCGAGATTATCCTTGCCCTCCAGGAGCTGCACAAGCACGACATCATCTACCGTGACTTGAAGCCCGAGAACATCCTGCTGGATCTTGAGGGTCACATCCGTCTGACCGACTTCGGTCTCTCCAAGGAGGCCGTCACGGGCGCCGGCGCTGTTGGCGGAACCAAGACGTTCTGCGGTACGCCAGAGTACCTCGCACCCGAGATTCTGGAAAACAAGGGTCACGGCAAGGCTGTGGACTGGTGGAGTCTCGGTACGCTTATCTACGAGATGCTCACGGGCCTCCCGCCCTTCTACGACCAGAACATGCAGCGCATGTACGACAAGATTCTGAATGCGCCGCTGCGCTTCCCGTCGTTCATGTCCGCCGAGGCCAAGGACCTGCTGACCGGTCTGCTGACGCGTAAGGTTTCGGACCGTCTTGGTAGCGGCCCCACTGACGCCGAGGAGATCAAGTCGCACCCGTTCTTCAAGGGCATTGACTGGGAAGCTGTGCTGCGCAAGGAGGTGCAGCCTGAGTTTAAGCCGCCTAACCGGTTGGGTTCCATGGACACGAGCAACTTCGACGTCGAATTCACTGCTGAAAAGCCTGTGGACTCTGTCGTGACCACGACGATGAGCGAGACGCAGCGCAACAAGGCCCAGTTCCCCGGCTTCACGTACAACGCTGATACTATGGATGAAGACCACAAGGGCAACTAAGCTCGTCGCTCCGACACTAACGAGCTCCTTTGCCCCTCCGGCACTTAGACGAAGAGAGATCGGAACCGAAGCAGACCTAACAAGGAGACTTGGCGGACGTAGGCGCGAAGGTGGACGTTGCAGCTCGAACACCTGAGCAGTGGTCAAGCGGCGAGGCAGTGTTCCTTTTTTCATAATGTGTGGCCTCGCTTCTTGACCAGTTCATCCGTTGACCCTGTGTACATGCCACAAAACGAAGAAGTAGCTAAGAAACCCACAAAAATCAATGGACGAATGAATGGACCGATTAGTGGTTAATGCTAATCTTGATTAGAGACCTTGATCGACAAGAATGGCTTGTAGCTAGCGATGGTTGCGTGAAGATATCTATCTACATGTACCTGGGCGTGTTCACGCTGCAACTTACGGTCTACGGTTCTTCTTCTTGCCGCCAGAGTTAATGTGAACACCGGCGAACCCGCCAGGCAGATCCGAATCTTCATACGGGTTCTTGTCGCGTCCCTTACGGCCCTTACGGCCGTGCTTCTTCAACCGCTTGCTAACCACTTGCTTGTCCTCGACTGTGGTGTCGAACTCCTCGACTTCCTCAGTGTTCGCGTTAGCAGCCGGGCTACCCTCATCGTTGGTACCGTCGTCTTCGGTGCTTTCTGGGACGTCAAGCTCCTCGACATCAGGAAACTGAGCCTTCGCCAGGACGTGAATGTCAAAGATGTTGGGGTCCGTGACGTTCGGCGGTGGGTGGCAATACAGCAGACGGCCATTCACGTAGTGGCGCAGGATATCCCGTGCTGCACGCGAGGTGTCTGGGCCGCCCTTACCGGTCGTGGTGTAGCCGCGGTTGCGAGCGTAAGACTGTCGCAAAAGGAGAGTACGTCAACCACCGGAACTGCGTGCTTTCACGACTATTTTACGTACCTCCAGGAGCGCATAGATTCCGACCGGGTCCGTCTCCTTTGCCGTCTTCGACACTGGGATCTTGATTCCGTAGGTACGCTCGAACACGCGCTTCGGAATACGGTGGCACAGAAGTTGGCAGGGCGCTGCGCAGGGTCATAATATCGGTAAACTACGAGTAATCACAAACGAACCAAAACAAAGCAGGCGTACAAATGTGGTCTCGAAGCTGGGAGAGAGGAAGCACGCCGCAGCAGTACATCTCTGCCTTGGAGTTCACAAAGCTAGGGAACACGAGACCGGGGCAATCACACAGCATGATCTTGTCGGACAGAATCATAGTCTACGCCGTTCCCCATAAAAAAGTTAGTTGGGTTACCCGGGAGCTCGACTCGCATGCACACACCATACCTGGAAATGCTTGGTCTTTCCCGGGGTAGCACCGACGGCGACGCGTTGGGTCTTGTGCGAGTACGTCGACGCGCCCAACAACGCGTTAATCACGGAACTCTTTCCGACGTTCGGGAAGCCGACCATTCCAAACTTGATCAAACCCTTATCCTTCACTCGCACGCCCACCTCTTGTAGCACCTCCGTAGCGATCTTTGTCACGTACTCGAGCAGTTCGATACGCGATAACACCGGGTACGGGCTGAGCTCCTCCTTGCTAGAGGAAGTGGTGTCCACAACCTGCTGCGGTGCATCTGCGGGCTTGGCTTCGTCGTACTCATCGTGGCTTTCGGCATTTCTCGCCTCTTGGCGCAACTTCTTGGCCTCCTCATCAATTTCATCCTGAGCTTCCTTAGCTGAGAAGAACACGTAGTCAATGTTCTCAGCCTTGAAGTGCTCTCCCCAAGCGGTTCTGCATGAATATAATATTGTTAGGCAACGCAGAGTTCAGCCACAATACCCAAAGCTACTCACCGCTGACCCTCACTGAGGAAGTCTGACTTGTTGACGATCAAGAGTGTGCGGCGGGGCGTCTCGCCCTCCTTAGCGTACGCGTCGAGATCCGTTGAGCTGCAACAATACACACATCTACGTTAGTATTGCTGCAACTTTTTCTAAGTATCGGAGCCATGCTCGCACCGGTAGAACAGCGGGTTGCGAGCGTCCACAATCTGCACCATGATGTCACTTCGCTCACGGACGTGCCACAGCTGACGCCACACCTCCAAGTTTTTCTCGAACGGGGTCACCTCCAGGTGCTCGGACGACGCCTCCAGCCTGCACCACAACAGACAGCAGCACTCAGCACTGCATCCTCGCCGCATGCACCACCCAATCGCCACTCACATGGCAATGTCGCGACGCCACTCGAGGAAGCTCTCCTTCTCCAGCCGGTTGAGCTCCTCCGCCGTGGTGGACGCGGTCCACTGGGGGCGGCGGGGCACCTTCATCTCGGCGAAGGTCATCTCTGGCACCAGGTGCTTCTCGCGCCTGCAGATACACAAGCAGCACGCGCACAAAAAGCAGCAGTGAGTCACCAGTCGCTTGCCTGCAGCTTTGCAGCGCTGTCCTGTACGCACTCGATGAGCTGCGGGCCGACGTCCGCCTCCTCCATGAGCATGATGCTCTCCTTCACGGCCGTGAACTCGCGGTTGGCCAGCACGGCGCTGGCCAGGAAGTCGTCCTGCAGTGGCAGAAGCAGCAGCGGCAAGTGCAGTAGTTAGAGCGCGCGGTCTCTCTCTCTCCTCCGTCTCCGTCTCCCGACAGTGAAGTGATGCGCACCAGCGACGAGCCTTCCAGATACGAGGCCAGCGCCACCGACGCGTCGCCGCCGTCGCGCTCGGACACGTGCTTGCCGGCGCTGGAGGCCACGTCCTTCGTATTGATGGCCGACGTCTTCTTCTGCGTGCGCAGCAGGGCGTTGCCCAGCCCGCCCTTCTTCACCTTGGCGCCCGTGCGACCCATTTCCAGCGCTGCTCGATCAACTAACTACCTGCGACTGACGCTAATCACTGGAACAAACGTCGCCGACCCAAAATACGAAATTGGGCAGCACGAATTCCTTAGTTTGGGGGCACATGTAGCCATGTGCTCACTCACTTCAACGTGCGTTGCTCAGATGCATTGCCACATTGCCACTCGAAACGCGGTCCACGACGGGGAGAGCACCAGCTACCCAGTAGGCACCTCACAGGCTGTGTACATCGACTCGAGTGCACCAACTGCTACGTCGCCGGCAGAGACTAGAATAAACGGACGGCGCTCCAAGAGTCGCTTGGCTTGGGGTTTCTCGGTGTCGAGGACGGACGGCAGCGAACTATGCAGCAGGAGGTGACCCAAGCGCGAAATACCGATGATGTGACGCTGGCGCTGCGTGGAGAGCGAGTCCCGCTTCGAAATGCGGTCTCCTCGGCGTACAACCGCTCTCGCCAGGAGCTGCTGGTCGCCACTCCCGCCGCCCTCTACCTGTACAGCAAGATGCTCACTGCCGGCGGTGACCTGCTGGCCACTCTACCGGCCGAGGAGAACGTCAACTTCCAGTATGCCGTCCATCTCCCTTGGGTGAGTAGCTGCTACAGGCTTGCTCGGGTGTTCAATAGCGTGCTGATCATGATCCGCGTTGCTGAAGCTGGACGCCTACTCTCTCATCGTCTCCCACGCAAGCGGGAGAATTGACCACCGCATTGTCAGGCATGCAAACAACTCGCGGTTTTCCTGTTCTTTATGGGCTTGTTCGCTGAAGATTTTCTGCTTCATTGTCTTGTTGCAGCTCAGATCTCAAGACATCGCTGACATCACACACTCTGCTGGAGGCAGACGGCCAGTTCTACACGGCGATAGCTAATCCGCACCGACGAGAGCTTATTACGGCGGACACCGATGGAGGCATTAAAGTGTGGGCGTTGAGGGTGATTGCCACCGCACAAAACAACGGAGGGTTCAAGGGGGTCATGCGTGTTCACACAGCTGCAAATTCGGTGCGTTCATATCTGCATCAGCATGCAACTTGCTACGGACAACTACGATTTACAATATCCTTGTGGAACCCTGGAGCAGACAAAGAAACCATACTATCGCCACCTACGCATGAGTTTTGACGGTCAAAAAATCTTTGCAGCCACGAACACGAAAGTTTATGTTTTTGATGCAGCTTCGTGCAATCGAATGCCATGCTGCCTTCGAGAAGAACGCCGAACCATTTTCAGCATGGACTGTGGCAGCAGAGATAATAGCATTTATATCATCTTCAGGATGAATATGAGGTATCATCAACAACGCTTGGTGGTATACTTTGTTTTTGGCTTACTGACATCATCGCCTTTGCCCCAGAAAAATCTCCAGGTACTCGTTTATCCTGAAGAAGGGCTCCCCTCGGTTTCGAAAACTAGGCGAATATGAACATGATCAAGAGCTCGCAGTGTTTGTCGAAAACTGTTATCGACCCGCAAATTCTGGCAGTACACGACACGGAGTCGTGATGATTGATACCTATGCAAGATTTTCAACGACTGAGATCGTGGAGCCAATGCGAAGTGCTAGTGACACACCTCCACAAACTCATCACACTGAATCAGCTGTGCCATTGCCATATAACCCTCCATCTGAACGCTACAACGCTCTTCACATAGATACGTTCGATGAAGATCGCAACTTTGCCTTCGCCGTATGGTCGACAGGCTTTTGCATCGTGGAGCTTTTTTTCTCGGATGCCAACGGGCGGCTTCTCTGCGATGCATTCAATGGTGAACGCCTCAAGAGATTGGAGGGCTTTCCATTAGGTGGCACTATTTCAATTTATCAGTCATTACCCTCTGCGCAAGTGGTGATGTTTGATGAGCATGATGCCAGTTTTCGTTTTACACCACTACCAGTAATTCGGGATCCTACTGCTCCTGAGGAAGAGTCAATCTTGCCCGTTGTTGACTATGTTGTGGCAGCTGATGCTGTTATCGCAGTATGGCCACACGGCTTGGTGGAGAAGCACAATTTGTCCGACAATCGTTTTTTCACGATAGCCCAACCTTTTGGATCTGTTGCGATTACTACGATGACAAGTCTGCATTTTAACCGCACAGACTGTGTCGCTGTAGGTGACTCGACGGGATGTATCTACATGTTCCCTTTATCCAACAGCGATACCACGATTGATGAATCAATCACGCGAAAGCAAGCTCATGTGAATGACGGGTAAGAAATTCTTGTAACCCTGTTTGAAGGTAATTGAGGCACATTTTGCTAACGTATGAATGTGTGCCAATAGTGTTTCGTCACTTCTTGACCTTGAAAACGTAAAGCCAGCCGCAAGCGAAGTAGGGCATTCACTTCTGTCTGTTAGTCGAGGTGGTGAAGTGAAACGCTGGGTGATTAGAAAAGTGGCTCACGATACCGGATCCGATTTTGTGTGGGAACTGTTGGTTTGTTTTCGAACGTACTCCCCCGACATCTCCACCGCTACATACGAATATCCTGAGTTCCTATTCTGTGGTTTTGACGGCGGTAGCGTTGAATGCTGGAGGCTGCCGTCCATGTCAGAAAAACTACCTTCGAAGGGCTTAGGGCGTCAGCTACCTGCTACAGGACGCATTTCAGTCGTGAAGCGTGCCCTGCACACCATTGACTTGCACTTAGCGCCAGTACACAGCATTCTGTGTGAATCGGGGTCCGGTGTGTCAGTCACCGCTAGATCGCAGCTTGACGCTGACAGTTTCTCGTGGGTGTTCTCGTATGATGAAGACGCCATCATCCTCGTGTGGTGTTTTTCTCTTAACTTCTTGTTCCCACACCGGCGAATTAAGGTTCACGATCACATCAAAGGCATCTATATTTCTCCAGCGAACGGGTAGGTTCATCATCATAAAAATGCGAACGTATCGTGGCTGTGGCTGACGCGATGTTCCTTGTGCTTGACCGTACAGTTACCTGAACCTATTTGCATACATCGATCGCTGTATCGATCAGGTTGATCACCTTGGGTCGGGTGACAAAGAGGCAGTGAGACAGCGGCTTCAGCGGGGACGAGAACTATCCGCTCAGCGAGAATTGAAAAATCTGAAAGATGGAGATGATCGAACCAAGCGAGAAGAAAGATGCCGCGTGCATACCCCCTCCGGGTTGAGATCGCGCCTAGCTGTCCCAATGTCTTACGATCAGAACAACTTCGGGGTTCCATCGGTTCGTATTAACATTACGTTGCCTGCTGTCGAGCATAAAATGAAAATCGTGCGCAAGTCGTCTGCAGGAGCTTCGCCTGTCAAATTGGTAGCTGATGAGATAAAACTCGTTCAATCTCCGTCTGTTGATAAATTACCCATCGACAAGATAGTCGACTCGAAAGAAGTTACTCCCGAGGAACAAATTCTTCAAAATGTTCTAAGCGCATCCCCGACGCGTATATTGGATCGACCGCCATCAAAAGCTAAACCGCGCTCTCCAGTGCTACGCCGAAATCGGTCACCTCTACGTAAAAGGCGCCATAAGAAGAAATCGCCAAAGACAAATGCTGCGCGTGATTCCAATTCAAACTTTCTACCGGGGCAAAATTCACTCCCAAGCAGTTTTCAGCAAGTGAAACCCCGCGTATATCGAAAAGCTGTAAATCCACTAGATTCGCTTGCATCCCAGGCTCAGTGTGCTGTTATTTCCACGGGAGCTGATTACCATTCATCCTCGTGTTCATCCTCTGAAGACGAGGGTGACACCGAGTCAGCTGATGCAATTGACCTGGCGAAACACCTTGTCAGATCGACCAGTGCGATAACTCTTGACTTTGGTTTGCAGGAAAAAGTGTCGATCGTTTCCCTGGTAGAAAATGAAGACGAGTCAATCTTGTTGTTGGACTATCGTCCAGGGAGTCGTCGACCCAAACCACGACGATCGAAGCTACCTGCTGATGAAGACACCCACGATGTCCCCAAAGCTTCTTTTGAAATTCCTTTCTTGCCTTGGGACCGCATGTCGGAGCGCGATCGAAGAGTCGAGCTGATGGCGGCAAGCAAGTCAAATTGCACTCAGGAAAATGCTGAAAGAGACGAAGTTTTCGTGCCCCCCGTTGAGGACTTCGAAAGTACCGAGATTTCAGCCCAGCTGGGAACACGCTCGTTTACGAGATGGTTCGCGGCAACGCATCGCCACCACCAGCGAATACGAGAACGTTTCCTCGCGGAGGAATTAGTGTTTGCTGCGATAGATCCTATCGTTCACCAAAAGCTGGCAGATGTGGGATTGTCGCCACCTCCTCGAGAGCAAGTCGGTCTCGCTACTTCTACTGCCTGGCAAGAGTTTGTGTCCTGGTATTGCTTGGGCCTCACTACGCGCCACCAGACCATCCCACCCGAAGTGCTACAGAGGGAACGATTGAAAGCACGAACGGAATATCTCGAGTTGCGATTGCGCATGGTTGCTCTGTCGGAGCTGGAAGTTCAAGAGGAAGAAGAGAGAGCGGGGCCTTGTGAAGAAGAGTGCGAGCCACCGCAGCGCGTTTTCATTTTCGAGCACTTCGTTAAACGCTCATTGAGTGATAAGGACAGCCCGACTTCATGGGAAAACACGAGCTTGGAGAACCGCCAAAAAGAAATTACGTTGGCATTGATGGACCCTGCCGTTCAAATCGCAGCAATGAGGAATGACATCGAGCTTCCTGACGTGTCTGGATCGTGCATGGAGGATTTCGACATGTTACAACTTGCCGGTAAGTTCATTCCATGGTGGCGAGCCACTCGAAATATTCACCGTCGAGATTTCTTGAAGCGCGAGGTCCATGAAGCCTCCACCAGCAAAGCCATTCTAGAGCTGTTGTCCAAAGAGCAGCACGCCGATGGCGAAACAATCGATAGGAACCAGGCTATCAAAGATTTCTTCGAGTCGTACTTCCGCTCCGACAAGGCAAGACATACGTTCCTCAAAAAGAAGCTTTTCTATCTGAAGCGCAAGAGTCGAATCGCCAGTGTTGCTCGGTATGGGAAATTACCAGCCCCTCTTGTCGTCGAGACTTTACCACTTCCGCTCGTGACCTCTTTTGAATTTGTCGAGAGAGAAATTGTTGAGGAAGTCGAGGCCGAAGAGTTCGTGGAGGTTGTGGAGGATGAAGAGGAACCTGTAGAGATTGAGGAGATTGTTGGGGGTGAGCAACCGAAGGTTTCCGCCATTGACAACCAACGGGAGCAGGAAGAAGAGGAACTTCGGAGGCTCGAAGGAGAAAAAGCGAAGATCACACTCGAGCTCATCTACATGGCACGAGAAGATGCTCTGTCGCGCGAGTACAACAGCAGCTTCGTCGAGAGCGATGAAGAAGTGGAGGAGTCATCCCTGGTTTTGCCGAAGCGGACAGACTTCTCGCGGTCATACTTCTTCGGCAATCTGCCAATGCATTATCGAAAAGTGGCTTCGTCTGGCTGGCGCGCTGGCAGCGGTGTTGATAACGGTGATGAGGAGCATGAGGAAGAAGAGCAGTTGGAGCGCGAACGCGAGCGCCAGCGTCTTCTGGATGAACAAGAAGCTGAAAGGCTTCTGGAGCTGGAACGACAGGCCGAGCGAGCCCGTATCGAGAAGGAGCGAGAAGAGAAGGCGTTCCAGTTCCGCCGGGTCCGACAAGCAGAACTGAAGAAAGTTCTCGTGCACCAAGCCGAGCTCGAGGCGCAGCGCAAAGCCGATCTTGAGGTTGCACGCGAGGTGATGGAACAAAGCATCATGCAGCGGGAAGACGAGGACTCGTGTTGGCACCGCGATCAACTTCTTCGAGATCAGCAAGGAATGCAGCTCGAGGACCAGCTAGCCTTTCAGCTTAGGAAGGAGCTACGCGAAGCTGCTGTCGCGAGGATGCGTCTGTTGCTGCACGAGCAGGCCTCAATGTTCTCAGAAGATCAGCGATCGCTAGCTGTCGGCAAAGAGCTGAAGGAGCTGGAGCACCAGCGAGCGATACGCTGTGCTTTTCTGTCGGAGCTCTACACCCCGTTCTATCCATTTTACAGCGGATCGGCGGAGGCATCTGAGGCCTTCCTTCCTCGAATCCAGTGGAGATTGGAGCAGGAGCAACAGCGACGAACCCCTGTGAAACCAGCAGCGGGATATACGATCCGCTTAGAAGAAGCACTTGTACTCGATGAACTTGATCAAGAGCCTTATCTCGCGCGAGATTCGCGAAAGTTCAAACTCCTCATGGGGTTGCCTTTGAGAACGCCGAGTAGTCAAAGGCGCCCTCGAATACCTACAGCAGACGCCATTATCGCAATGCAGCAGCAGCAACGCCAACTTGTTGATATTGATGAAGAACGCCATGAAGTGTCTGTTAGTTTCGGGAAGAATGCAGCATTGACGCATAAGGCTCGACCACACACCCGTATCAAAAGCACGGGCGAGCACAATCGTCTACCAGACATTATGCCCAAACCACGTTCAGTAAGTAGTCTCACTGACCTGAAGGAAGCGTGCAGACAACAATCGCCTCCGAAACACAAGTCCACCAAAAGCAATCAACAACAACAGCAGCAGAACCAGCAAAATCAGTCGCTGCCATTCTTCCGTGGAAATATGCTCGTGCAAGGCCATGGTCAATCACGATCGAAGGACTATTCTTACTAGTCCTCATCCCTTAGCAGAATCGAAGAATAAATACTGGTCACCAAGTCATCGCTCTACCCTTCCATCTCAACCTCCGTCGTTGCGGCTTGGGCCGCCTATTAGCATCAAGAACAGTATCCTGAGTAACTCGTCACATCAACTGCTAAGCAATGAAATGCGCACCTCTAGGATCCGCTCGATTGGTACGCCACCCGACCTCGCATTATACTGGAACAGAATCTTAGTCCAACTGTCGGGAAGGGCTCGCTGCGGCGAACATCGCTTCACAAAGGTGAGACCGGTTAGATGCGGAGTTTGGTTCTCGTCCATTTCGTGCTGCTCAAAAGAGAAGCTAGCGAGATCTCCTTCCGTGATCTACAAAGGCACACGAGTTAGAAGTCATGACAACCTGTGAGTTCAGACAAAAATACATAGCTTGAGATACACTGCATCGAACCTCGTGCTGCTGAACAAAATCTTGATCGGCCGTAAAAAGAACGATGCCTTCCAGTGTGGCAAACTCGTTGTCGCCTTCGAGACGCAGCACAATGGACGGCTTCGCCGAGTAGACGTAAAAGCGGCTAGTGTTGGCATCTTTCCAGACCAGTGCCAGTGGTGACAGCCCCATCTCGTAGTGGCCCGCTTTCATGTAAAATAGAAGTCCATCTCTGTGTAAAAATCATCAATATAATTAAAACAGTGAGATAGCCCAGTTAAACACGGATGTCAGCCCATGGCTACGCACTTGAGAAACGGGTACGTAGTCGAGTGCGCCGCCATGATACCCATGGGATCGCTCTCATAGCACGGAATAGGCTGGGCACACACACACAGAGGCAATCCAATCAGTACAAATATTCAAGCAAGTCAGCGTGTTTCTTCCTCTTACCAAGAATCGGAACGGGTTCGCTGGCGTAACGGTGGCTGTCGCTCCTTCCGAGAGCTTGTCGCGCATCCAGTACAGCCGGAACTCCGTCGTGCAGTTATAGAGCAGGTAGCCCTTCCAGCACATGACGTCCAGCACGTAGAACGTGCCGTCCTGCTCCTGGAAGATGCAGTCCAGGATGCAGTAGCCGTCGCTCGACTTGTTGGTCTTGTGCGAGCCGCAGGGCAGCGCCGACGGGAACTTCTTCAGTATCCCCCCGGACGGGGTCCTCGCGACGGTGTTGCCTCTGTGTAGTCAGATACAGCTCATTAGGCGCTGTCCAACATACCCCCAGTAGCCTAACCGACAGGCAGACGGACAGCACGCACCCGTTGGCCACCACGAGGCAGCGCTTGCCCTCGGGCCTCGGCAGCACGTACCAGCCCTCGCCCAGCGCGCTGCCGTTGCCGTTGAGGTCCCTGGGCACGTCGAT
>JAHWLF010000654.1:0-12016 GCA_024679295.1 Phytophthora parvispora
CGGCGGCGTGCTCGTGCTGGGCGAGAACACGGTGCAGTACAAGAACGAGGGCCACCCGGAGCTCACGTGCGCCATCCCGCGCCGACAGGGCGAGCCCAGGGACATCGTCATCGTCTCGGCCGCCACGCACAAGCAGCGGGACCTGTTCTTCGTGCTGCTGCAGTCCGAGCTCGGCGACCTGTACAAGATCTCGCTGGACTACGCGGGCAACGCCGTGGAGGAGATCAAGATCCAGTTCTTCGACACGGTGCCCGTGGCGTCGTCCATGTGCATCACCAAGACGGGGCTGCTCTTCTGCGCGTCCGAGTTCTCGAACCACTATTTATTCCAGTTCCTGAGTATCGGCGAGGGCGACGACACGGCCAAGTGCTCGAGCTTGGCCATGGACCCGACCGAATTCCCCACCTTCCCGTTGAGGAAGTTGACGAACCTGCAGCTCGCGAGCAGTATGGCGAGCTTGAGTCCGGTCACGCAGTTGCTGGTGGACGATTTGGCGAATGAACAGACGCCGCAGATGTACGCTCTGTGCGGAAACGCCAACCGCTCGTCACTGCGTGTGCTGCGTCACGGCCTCCCGATTACGGAAATGGCTGCGAGCGCTCTTCCTGGTGTCGCGAAGGCAGTGTGGTGCTTGAAGGAGTCATATGCAGACCCGTACGATAAATACATTGTGGTGAGCTTTGAAGACGCGACGCTGGTGCTGGAGGTAGGCGAGACGGTCGAAGAAGTGACCCAGTCGGGATTTCTGCGTGACCATGGATCGTTGCTGGTTGCGCTACTGGAGGACGACTCGAAGCTTCAGATCCACGCGAACGGAATCCGACATGTGCCCAAGTTCCAGCCTGTTACGGAGTGGAAGGCCCCCGGTAAGAAGGTGATTGAGCACTGCGCTGCTAACTCCCGCCAGGTTGTGATCTCCCTTGCGGGTGGTGAAATTATTTACTTTGAGCTGGGTCAGTCGGGCGAGCTTGCGGAGAAGGGCAAACTGGATTTGGGCTTTGAAGTCTGCAGTTTGGACCTGGGAGAGGTTCCTGAGGGCCGTCAGCGGTTCCAGTTCATGGCGGTTGGTAGCTGGGATAACACAGTCCGTATTCTCTCGCTGGACCCCAACGATCTTTTCCGACAAAAGTCCACACTGGCATTGACATCTCATCCCCACACCCTCTGCCTTGCTCAGTTGCAGAGCGAGCCGTCGACGCCGGACTCGGAGCACTCATCGCAATCGCTTTTCCTGAGTATTGGTTTGGACAACGGAGTGCTGCAGCAGTCGCTGATTGACCCAATTACTGCTAACTTGACTGATTCTCGGTCGCGCTTCCTCGGAACAAACCCGGTCAAGCTTTTCCGTGTGGCCGTCGAAGGTAAGCGCTCGATTCTTGCGCTGTCGAGTCGTGCGTGGATTTCATACTTCCACCAAACGCGGAGACACCTCACGCCACTATCATGCGAATTGCTCTCGTATGCGAGTTCGTTCAACTCCGAGCAATGCCCGGGTGGGATTGTTGCTCTGACGAATGAAGGAATGAAGATTCTGACCGTGGATCAGCTCGGAGATACGTTTAACCAACAGAAGTGCAACCTGCGTTACACGCCCCGCAAGGCAGTTGTTCACTCTCCATCGCGAAGACTAGTTGTTATTGAAAGTGATCACAACGAGTACGGCGCGGCTTACAAAAGACAGCACGGGCTTCGAATCCCCGATATCCGAAGTGCTGCCGAGGTGGACGATGAATACGAGGACGAAATTAGCGATGCATTGCTGTTCCCGCGCGGTCCTCTTCCGGTTGAGAAGGACAAGTGGGCATCCTGTGTGCGCATCGTCGACCCAGTTTCGTGCCAGACTGTGGTTTGTGAAGAGCTAGACGTGGATGAGCGCGCGCGTAGTATCGCTTCATGCGTTTTCCACGATCGTGGTGGTGAAGCATTTATTATCGTTGGCACTGTGAAGAAAATGCAGCTCCATCCTCAGAAGGCGCCTGCAGGGGGCTATCTGCGTGTCTATCGTGTGGTTGAAGGCATGCAGCTTGTGCTCGTTCACACAACTGAGATCGACGATATCCCGCACGCTATGTGCGAGTTCCAAGGACGTCTCTTGGTTTCTGTCGGCCGAGCACTTCGAATCTACGACCTTGGAAAGAAGAAGATGTTGCGCAAGTGCGAGAACCGCAACTTCCCCTCGATCTTAGTGGAACTGAAGGCTGCTGGTGATCGTATTTACGCGTCTGACATGCACGAGTCCTTCCACTTCGTCAAGTACAAGAAGGACGAGAACCAACTCGTTATTTTTGCGGATGACTGCGTGCCGCGCTTTATTACCAGCAGTGTGCTGCTGGACTACGATACGCTGTGCGGAGCTGACAAGTTCGGCAACGTGTTCGTCTCTAGGCTGCCATCCGAGGTCTCGGACGAGATTGACAATCCTACCGGCAACCGTATTTTGTGGGACTCGGGACTTCTGAACGGTGCGCCGAACAAACTAGAGCAGGTGGCACAGTTCCACGTCGGCGACGTTGTAACGAGCATGGTGCGAACAAGCTTGGTCCCCGGAGGAATCGAAGCTATCATCTACGCTACGATTATGGGCCGCATTGGCGCTCTCATCCCGTTCTCTTCCCGTGAAGACGTGGACTTCTACACCCATCTGGAGATGTACATGCGTCAGGAGCAACCCCCGCTTTGTGGTCGCGACCACTTGTCGTACCGTTCGTACTACATCCCGGTGAAGAACGTCACCGACGGCGATTTGTGCGAACAATTCAGTTCGCTCAGTGTGGAGAAGCAGGCAAGTGTGGCTGAAGACCTCGACCGAACGCCCGCCGAGGTGCTAAAGAAGCTCGAGGACATTCGCAACCGCCTCCTGTAGGGGAGTTAAACCCTGAGCATTTCAACAGAGTAAACCAAATAAAAACGAGAGGCACATCACAGCAATAGTCAAAACTGGGTTCTACTACTTGACTACAACCTCTAGAAAGCACGGTCATGCGGCCATCACCACGGCTTGGGCGCCATTTCCCGAGGAAGTTGCATTTTCCGGTCGCTGCTGTCGGGGAATAGGAGCTTTTTCGTCTCTTGGTAGATCTCCTGCAACACGGCTACCCGTGGTCGAAACGTCTGCCCGACTGGACGTTATCACCACTGCTGTAAACTAATTTGCAAATACTGCCGTGCTTCTAGCTTACCTCGAACGGCAGCAGCATGTCGCTCTGTCCCTCCACCATGAACACCAACGAGTACACCACGTTGGAGAACGTGATCGCTTCGTTCACCGCCACGCCACATATCTTCTCCAGATCCACAAACTGCCGCAATAGAAACGTAAAAAATATAAAATAGAGTGAGCACTCCACATTGACCAAGTGCGCATGCCTTGCCTCCATCCCCCACCTTGCTGGTAACTGCACCGCAGCGTCGCTTCTTGCTCAGTTTGGCCCCCAGTGCCGGCACCACCAGCAGCGCTTCTGCACAACGTCAACCGTAATTACTTTCAGCAGCTTTGACTATCAACTTGCGCAACGGCTGCAAACCTTCGACTACAACATCGCCTGTGAAGCGGAAGATCCAGAAGGCCAGCGCAGCCAGCGCCAGACCCAGCACCAGCACCGGGGAGGGGGATGATACACCCCATTCGACCGATGATAGCAGACCCCCCGAGCTCAGGAGCAACGCCAAAATCAGCCACCACGTAGCGTTCCCTCTCCTCTCGTTGGATCTTGGCCCAGATAGCGCGAACTCCACGCCCTGCTGCCCGTACGCCCGCACGCGCAGCAGCACCACTTCATCCGCTCGCGACATTTGTGCTCGAAGTGCCGTTATTACGAGAAAAAATCCTGCACCAATCAGCATGCAGGAAAATTGATATAGCAAAAGCTATATCAATTTTCCTAGCTTTTGCTATTATCACGGGTATACAATCAACGGAGAGCAACAGACTGTGTTAGTGTTGAATCCAACTATTAATATTGCCAAGAGGAAGAACACTGCAAAATGCCCGCATTCAAATTATTTTCTTATCAACGTGTCGTCAGGTGCTACACTTCTTTCCCTAGTAAGCGGAGGGAAACTTGCAATCTTGACCTCTGGTCACACTGTAGCAAACACTACTCACAGCTCCGCGGCCCCAAACTCAGAAAAGTACCAGTGCAGAAGAAACTCCACCACGTCGGTATGCCCCGCGGAAATTGCACGTGACAGCGCGTTTTTGCTCCAGCATAAATGGTTGTAAGGCGTTGCTAGTTCCAAGACACACTTCACTATAGCAAGATTCCCAGTTGTTGCCGCCGTCTCCAGCACTTCCCGGACGACCTTTTCTTTTGCCATAGGCATACCATTATCGTCACCGCCAGTATAATCTCCTCCTCCAGGATCAATTATCTCAACTAGCAAATATTCGACCGTGTCAAGCTGATTGCTTGCGGCAGCAGACACCGCCGCGAGCTTCAAGCAGTCCCTCTTAGTATCAGCCAAAGTATTTGTCTGAGCCGCCATAGCCTCGAAAAATAGCAACATATTCCATACAGCAAAACTCCCCCCTCGAGAAGCAACAATCCTAATGGCCTCCGGCACAGAACAATCGAAACGTTTCACCAAATTGGACAGCCATGCGAGATCCCTGGTCTGCGCTGCAAGCACCAATGCCTCCTCGAATGGCATCACGAATTCATTAATCGTTTGGAGAACGTGAGGGAGCGCCCAAATGGGATCCGGCAAATGTGCCTCACAAAGTCTTGTGTGAATGTTGTCGCCGTCAATGCTCATTTGCTCGCACAAACAGAAATACTGTTGCTAGAGAAGAAACAGGTTGAAGATGGTTCGGCGGTCAAAATCTGTCTGGAGGTACACAGAAGCGCGCACAGTACTACTAAAGCAGCACGCACAACGAAATCTAAGAGGGTGAGGCCGAGAATCTCAATTGTATTTGCCCAATACGAAAAGTAAAGCATAGGCTGCGCCCACTAGCACTGCGGTTGGTGATAGTCCGTGGGGTCGTGTTCAACGCCGATAACTGTGATTTTCAGCTGGCAACGTTCAAACGGCAAACCCGTACTTGAAAAGGTAGCTTGTGTCGCTTTCCAGCAATCTTTAAGATGTTCTTGGAGAAGTCGAGAGGATCCGTCCGGATCTGAAACTTAGTCAGGTTACCCATTGGGACCACGAAGCACATCTCAATCACCTGAAATGGCATCAACCCTTCCTCCACAGCCAACTTATTTAACACTTCAACAAACGAGTAGTGATGGAAGTTCGGAGGATTCTCAGCCTGCGTCACTTGAACAAACCGAACTAGTTTTTCCCGGGTATCGATGAAAATGCCGTCATAAGCAGCCTGATTCCACTTCAGAGGTGCAAGCCACTTCTGCTCTTGATAAATCCCCGCTCCATTCTTCAGATAACTCCGATTGGACATGTAGGATCGAAAATGTCGACACCGGATTTACTCCATTGCTGATAGTTAATCGCGTTTAGTGATTTCCCCCACACACCGTTGTGGGTCAACGCTGAAACGAACCAAGCTTCAAAAATGTAGCCATTCACAGAAGGATGTGAGCTTGGAGAACGACTTTAGTGGGGGGGGGGGCGGAATTGAAGTTGATTAACTGGTTATTCCTGGTTGCTACACACTTGGCTTGCTACTGATTGAATGTTGAAGGTTGTAGATTTTGATTCTGATGAGAACGACTTTAGTAGACCAGGGCCCAATCTGATGGCAAGCGCACGCATAACGAAGCCACTCACTAGATGGGAATCGTCGGCTTGATGTGGTCTGGAAAACATAGTTGATAGTACTCGAGACTGTATTACTGGTCAGTACCTGAGAACAAGTCTCGATACTTGTCACTGTATTAATTGCAGTTTGTAAATACCCCACAGCATTGAGAGGACCAAAGTCAAACATCACCCTCGCGTTTCCTCCGGCCACGAAATACTTCTCTCGTACACTTCGTTTTCGCTGTTCGGTTTCCCGTTCCGGCTTGTTTGGATCATCACGATATAATGGCAGCGCACTCTCAATGTTCTCAAAAAACGTATTCTGACCCACAGCCTTTTCATAGTCATCCAGCGTCCACGAATACAGCTTAAAAAGTGAGTGGCTCCACATCGCTCGTTTGCTTCCCAAATTTTCATCCTGCTTCTCCTTAGGTGTGTCCATAAGTTCGGTTTGGTCAGGTTTAGTTGGAAATTCCTTCGGTATTCTATGATACTCTGATAGTCGGTAGCCCTTGCCAACTTTTGCCATTGAGGAACATTTGCCAGTCGACGCTGGGCTGGGTCCTTACTCTGCCACTCGATGCATATTTCAAGAGCGCAATCTATCAAATCATTTTTGGAGACGTAACCATCCAAGAAAGCAATGGTTCCCCCCGACTGCAGACTGCAGAGCTGGCTCCACCACCTGATTTCTGGTTGCATGGATGCCGCTTCTAACACTTGTAGCAGGTACAATTCCATATTCCGACAGTCAAAACAACAGATTTTCTTAGTCCCTTGGCCATCCGCACCTTGTAACCACACACAGTGTAGCCACCGATTAACCCGGGAGATGTATATCCAAAGTACATCCCCAAGGGAAGGATCGAGTGAGCAAGCATAAGAGAGAGCTGCACACGACTTACCCGAGCCCGATGGACCATAAATCCACAAGATGGAATAGGTCCGAATACAGCACCTCTCGATTTCACTCCACTCGTCCACTAGTTGTTGCCTACGATATAGGACCAAACTTCCCTTTGTTTCACGAACGCCAGGACCTGAAAGAAGACTTCCTCTCTCTGTCTTCAGCAACGCCAGTTCCAACAAAACACGAGGGCGGCATGATGACAAGTTTTGCGTCGTCAGAAACCGAGAGATGGACGCGTGGCTCTGGAGAAGACTATACAACAGTGGACGGCAGTTCACAATTGAGTTTCTGTCGTTTCGTAGAGTGCGGTACCTCCACATAAACGGCATTACCGACTTCTTTCCCAAGATCACCCAAACTGTCAAGGGAATGAAGTGGAGCTCCATCCTCTTCAAAGTATGTTGTTTTGCATTCATAGATGTGAAGGTTATCTGCAATCACATTTCCAGGAAGTACTGGGGATACTCTGGCACATACAGCACGTCTTAGATCTTGAGCATTGCTCCCAGCACCCAAGGAAACCCAATCAGCCTCACATATGAGTGGAAATGTACCGCGAGTTGCAGCGTCCACCACCTTATACCATAGTCGCGGAGCTTCGACGATGATGACGGCCACAACGCTTTCCCCCAGTCCAGCCAAAGTGTCGAACGAACCAAGAGGAATTCGATCCTGTTGTTCATACGTGGTACTACTCGAGTACACTCGCAAATCTTCTGCAATCAAGTTGCCAGGAAGAATGGCGCGCATTTTGGCAAATACAGTTTTCCGTACAATTCGCACAGACTCCCCATCAGCCAGATACACCCAATCCACTACGTCTTGTCGAGGTGTACCGTCAGCGCCAGCGTTCTCTAACTTGTACCACACCGCAGGAACTTCCACAACGACTGGGGTCACAACACTTTCCCTAGGCCAGTCAAACAGTCAAGCGGACCGAGAGGAGTTCGGCCTTGTTGCTTGTACACGCCATTGGTCGCGTAAACTCGCAAGTCTACTACAGTCGCATTGTCTGGGATTTTGTTACGCGCACTAGCAAAGACAGCCATTTGCAGATTGCGTACGCACTCTCCGTTAGCCAGATACACCCAATCCACTACGTCTTGTCGAGGTGCACAGTCAGCGCCAGCGTTCACTAACTTGTACCACACCCCACGACGACTGGGGTCGCAACGCTTTCCCCTAGGCCAGCCAAACGGTCCAACGGATCAAGGGGAGTTCGGCCCTGTTGCTCGTACGCGTCATTGCTCGCGTAGACTCACAAGTCTACCGCTCTCGCGTTGTCAGGGATTTTGTTACACGCGATAGGAAAGATGGCAGTCCATAGCTCTCGAACGTAATTCTCGTCGGCGAGAGGAACCCAATCAATCTCGGGGCGGGTACCACCAATCACCAATTTGTACCATACTTGTGGAATTTGCACGACCAGTGGAGTCTGTTCCAAGACCTACAATTGAATCTTCCATACAAAGGGGCCCCACCTGTGGATTCCACGATACGCCAGCTCGTCCTTGAATACCTTGATGCGAAAATCGGGGACTTCATTCAGGCGAGCATCGCTGTAGACGGGCGATTTCTCCTACGCGTTGACAAAATCAGCAACTAGAGGGCAACCATGTGCACCATCTTGCACGCTGATATAGCCTACTCGGCTCACCGCTTCTCCACTCCGATCCACGAAGAGGAAGCATGTTGCCCCAATAATGATGTGAAAATTTTGTTCCAGCCTACACGCTTAGAAGTACGGTATTCGATGGATAGATTGGTACACCGATACTTATCGCAAATGAGTTCCCAGATTGATGTATCCGAGCGCCATCAATCCTCGGATATCAATTATTTAAGAGCGGTGTATTTGTGATTTGGTTCACAGCATTGGTGCTAACGTCCAGCCCGGCACACATTTCGACCAGGGGTAGCGGTGCTGCAGGAGATCTTCCAGACGAAAAAGCTCCTATTCCCCGACAGCAGCGACCGGAAAATGCAACTTCCTCGGGAAATGGCGCCCAAGCCGTGGTGATGGCCGCATGACCGTGCTTTCTAGAGGTTGTAGTCAAGTAGTAGAACCCAGTTTTGACTATTGCTATGCTTCTTCTCTCCTTTTCATTTGGTCTGTTGAAATGCTTAGGATTTATTAACTCCCTTACACCCTAGCGTTTTTTAGACCTCGGAAGGTGATCGATTGAGACCTTTACGGGTGCTGCGGTATCCAGGATAGCTGTATTTCGCAACAGGTAGGATGAATACAAACCTCCTATGCTGATGATATTCATGAATAAGCACAGCCTTGTGCTGTATAAACGTATTCTACATGTAATGCGGGAACTGTGTACTGCTGTCGAAATTGTGTTTCATCGGGGGAGGACCAATCTGTTGGTGGGTACTGCAAGCAATCCGAGCGGGATCGGGCATTGACATTCGAGAGACCGCGAATTGATGCAGCCAAGACATTTATCTCTTCAGATCACTCGCTCGTTGACGCAGCTCGCTCGTAGCTACACTAACACCAGAAGCAACTTCTGCTTTCGGTGCATTCTGTATTTACTGAATGAGTGCGTTAGCGGATCGATATACTACATGCCTGGGCAAGCACACAAGCGCTTATTGTTGCTGGAACTGAATGAAATCGTGGCTGGCCGCCCGAAAGCATTGTGTTGAAGTGTTGATGCATGTGTAGTTTCAAACAAAACCGTTATGCTGTCCATTTTCTGAAATGTACAAATCCATCTTGGCATAATGAGCTCGAAAGCCGAGCGGGTCCAGTCCAAGCGCCAGCAGCACGCGGCCGACGAGCACGAGCTGGACCTGTTCCTCAACGCGCCGCAGCCGCCCTCTCCTGTCGTATCGCCTCGCAGTCCAAGCGCAGCTCCCACCGCTCGAAATGGCGCGCCCAGAGCTGCAGACGCCAACGCCCAAGCTCCCCCTCGAGGAAGTACCGACACCGGCGCACTGCTGCCCGGTTTGGTGATTCTCAAGGGGTTTCTGTCGCCCCAGCAGCAGCAGGAGCTGGTGGACGACTCGAGGCGGATGGGCATGGGCGAAGGGGGCTTCTACAAGCCCACGTACGCCAGCGGGGCCAAGTGCCGACTGCACCAGATGTGTCTCGGCCGACACTGGAACGTCAAGACGGAGCAGTACGAGGACCGCCGCTCCAACCACGACGACGCGCTGGTGCCCGCACTGCCAGAGACCTGGAAGCGGCACGCTCAACGCAGTCTGGAAGCGGCGAGGAATGTCGATCCGCAGGTCATGGGGTCCTGCACGCAGATGACGCCCGACATCTGCGTCGTCAACTTCTACAAGAAGGCCGGGAGGAACGGCATGCACATCGACAAGGACGAGAGCGACGAAGCAATGCGCATGGGCTCCCCTGTGATCTCCTTCTCGATTGGTTGCGCGGCCGAGTTCGCCTACATCGACCACTACCCGGAACCGCACGAGGCGGTGCCGATTGTCCGTCTGGAGTCCGGTGACGCGTTGGTGTTTGGCGGCCCGGCGAGGACTGTGGTGCATGCACTGACGAGGGTGTATAACAATACCCAGCCGTCCTGGCTAAGGATGCGGTCCGGCAGACTTAATCTGACTTTCCGGGAGTACAAGCCAAGTGAGATCGATAGCAGCGAGAGCTAGACGAGCAAGGCGATCGACCGTGGTCGAGCTTGCAAAATTCAGCTCTTACTTCAACACCGTTGGGCTTTCGTCCCGATTCTTATCGTTTTTCACTGCACCTCGTTCCTGATGAATGCATTCCAATATTTTCCTAGCAACACGGCAGAACAAGAAGCGTTTGGCGTGCTTGCAATACGGAGACTTGGGTCGGAGAGGGTAGCACGTCCATGAAGCACTGGAAGAAGTATAAATACCCTTCTGTTAGAGCAATTGATGGACTACTCATGCTTGGGGTGTTGCTCGTATTGTACTACATGTAGCGCGAGGGCAAAAAATATCGCATGGACAATCTCCTGGAGAGGTTTGAGTATACACTGGTCGGCCATCAGACTTGTTGCAGCTACAATATCTGATCGTTGCGATCCTATACATTGGCTTACCAATGTTACTTTTAGTCAACGTCTGCACAACTGGTACTAAGTATTCTATTCATTTAGTGCAATTGCTGATCAGAGTCGCGAGGACGGGGGCAGCCTCGGTACCAGTTTGGGTACCACTCGTCCTCTAGACCGTCTAGCTTAGATGCTGAAATTCGCAAGCAGCGACAACCAGCTCATCATGGCAGAGCTTCTTCGGTGTATTCTACTGATCTTCAATGGAATCAACATCATGAGTCAGATTTCCACTTGGGGGATGAATTACGGGTTCGCAATGGGTGTGCAGCTGGATGTGTGCTATTCGCTTGTCCTGCTCGTGCTGCTGATGCTTCGAAGTCTTTGGGGTCCCATCTCAATGCCATATCTCCAAAATGCCATTGCTCGAGGAACCTATATCGTGAGCTCGAGCATTGTTGCCGGACTTGCAACAATGCGGGTTGCCTACTGCCTCTACATCCGACACCTGCTGCTGAACCATTGGCCTCGCAGTGACGACCTCAAAACCGTTCGCCACCATTACTACTTTATGGAATCCGTCACGTGGATGCTCCAAGCGGTGTTGAACGTGTGTATGGTGTTCGATCTAATGAGACGCGCACCAATATCGGCTAAGAGGAACAGCATTTGAACTGCTGGGGGCTGGAATAGAAGATCTGACTTTACGTTTGTTATTTTGAATAGTTAATCGAATACATGTGAAATTATACATGTAAATAAGAAGTCTTGTCGTCCGTAGCAGTGATGCTTGCCTTCGTGCTTATAGTTGCCTTCTTCACTTCAACACGACGAGTTTCCACCAATCCCCGATTTATTTCTTCCATTCAGCCAATCACATGCCGTATATCGAATAAATAAACTGTCGCTGCCCTCTGACTGGCTAATCCCAAGTAGAAATCCTGGAGGGGGATCGCAAGAAAAAAAGATCCACAACGAAAAGAGGGAGGAAGAGCTCACACTCGCAGCTACAATGGACTCGATCTTCGGCATCGTGGGCAAGGACTTCGTGCTGCTGGCAGCGGACTGCAAGGTCGCGCGCAGCATCCTGGTGTACAAGGACGACGAGGACAAGGTGCGCCGCATTCCCCATCCCTCTCCCTGCAGTGCTCCCCTGCTCCGAGTATTTATTTATCTAACTATCTTATGTGTCTTTTGCGCCGCCGTGTGTTGTTATAACTGTCAGTCGATCAACCTGGACGAGCACAAGGTGATGGTGACGTCCGGCCCGCAGAGCGACCGCCTGGCATTCGGCGAGTACATCCAGAAGAACATGAAGCTGTACGAGCTGCGCAACGGCGTGACGCTCAACGGCCCGGCCACGGCCAACTACGTGCGCGGCGAGCTGGCGCGCTTCCTG
>JAHWLF010000655.1:0-12014 GCA_024679295.1 Phytophthora parvispora
ATGAATGCTGAAAAGGGCGAGAGGAAAGGACGCGATTCACCAAATCCGTACGAAACGGTAGCGCTTAATAAAGGAAGCCAATCAAACCTTAATAAAGGAAGTGTCGTTTACCGGTGCTCGGTGCTTCGTGCAGCGGAAAACATCTTCGTGTAGTGGGAAGGCTTCAGAAACTTCTCTTTGTGGGGTTCTTTTACATGTCCTCGACTAAGCAAATGCGCACTAATTCAGCTTCTTTCAGCGAAAAGACGGTCTTCCTCAGCTTGAACATGTTGGAGTTACCTTTCACCGAGTGCAGCCAGCTGGTATCTAAGTGTCCAAGCGCCTGACAAAGCCGGAGTATTCTTGTGCTTCGGCTTAGTGCTCCTTGGTCCGATTGCCTTCGTGTTCTTCTGTTCTGATGTTATTTTCAAATTTTGGCTGTTCCTGACATGTGAGTATCCACAACTTGCCTGGGACAAAGTTTTTCTGGTACATTTTTTTTACCTGCTGACATTCAATGTACTGCTTCATGCTGCTCTCGTATACGTCGAAAGAGCATGGCTTTTGAATGCTAAATATTTTAGTTTAAGAAGCTGGCGAGGTCAATTAGCAAACTCCCGGATATGGGTAACCGAGATCTAAAAAGAAACGTTATCTATCAAACCAATAATATCCCTTTATGTATTTATGATGCCCGAACGCTGTGCTTCACAAGATTCTCCACCACGAAAGTTTCTCTCATCCACACACCAGAAGCAAAGTGAAGAGGTGTTTGGCCTTGTCATCTCTGAGCGATTCTCCACTTACCTGGCGGCAACAATGAGACCTGTCTCGCCTTAATCCAACCTTTCTGTTCATGTAACTCCAATTCGCCCCTGCCACTGAATTATACACCCTCTTCGCGCGAAGGCTCGCGTTGCCAATCTCAGTGGTTTCCTACATGCTGCATCGAACCAACATCGCTGGCCCTGCTGCTCGGCCACAACCCGTGAAAACTCTCGGCGCAGTACTGCTACGCTTGTCAGCAGCAGCACCTGCTCTTCGCCTTCAACATCAACACGCATGACGACGGACTTCGATAAACGAGGGGGGTACACGATCAGAGCATAACATCGCAGGATACCGCTCAGCAAGTCGAACCGAACACGAATTTCATTGTCGCTAGGACTGCATCCTACCTAGCCTAGAACGAAACGCATCGGAAGTATCCGCACTACACACTAGCGGGTTCCGAGGCACGTGGAACCGAATTCGGGCTTGAGCTTGTCCTCGATCACTTTGTTGAGCACGGCGGCGGCCACCTTGTCCACCACCTCGATCACGACCTTGTACGTCGTGCCCTTCTTGTTGATCTCGTCGGCCGAGAAGTCGAGCAGCGCGCTCGTGAGCTGCGAGATGAGCACGCTCTCGTCCTTGAAGGCGAAGTCCAGTGCCGTGATCGAGTCGAACCCGATTGCGATGTCTTGGACCGACGCGTCCACGAATCGAGTGAGCAGCCGCGACACCAACAGGTCGAACTGGTTCGTCAGTGCGTACGTTAAGATGTTGCTCACTGTGACGTTCGTGCACTCTGAGGTGGCCACTCCGGCGGCACAGCCGAGCATGTCGAAGGTGCCGTTGAGTCCGAGCGTGAGCAGGTCGAGTCCCAGCGTGACGTCCACGTCGATCACGGCCGGGGCGCAAGTCGTCGGGTGCAGGATGTCGGTCCAGCAGATCTGGTACCATTTGTGGTTGAGCTGCGTGACCTCCACCTCGATGGTGGCCGAGATCTGCAGGTTCCCGGAGAAGTCGGCGCCGAGCTGGAGCGTGTCGTGCGACGTCACGTTGATGTGGCGGGGCACCACAGTCGTGATGCCCGTGATGTTGAGGTCCTTGATGTCGGTGGTGAAGGTGAAGTCCATGCCGAGCAGCGAGAAGGACTCGGCCGCGACGTTCGTCTCTTCGATGATCAGCGGGTCGGCGATGAAGCGGGACAGCAAATTGCTGTTCACCGCCAGGTCCAGCACGGCATTGAGCGACGTGAAGTCGGTGGTGCGCTGCGTGAAGTCGACGGCCACACAGTCGGACAAACTGGCGGCATCGGCACTCAGGAGAGCGGCGGCTGCTACGACAGCAGAGATCAGGAACTTCATCTTCTTCTTGAGGCCTGGCGACGGAGGACTGGAGTTGGAGTGCGCCCTGGTGAGCAAATTGGAAAATGAACGTCTCGATTCTGGCCGTTGCGGTTGCCAAGGGGGCAATGGCCTCGTGGAGCATCTTGGTAAGCTGGTAGAGTTGATATAGGTGAGCTTGTGACCAGTGTTGAAGTTGTATGTGTACTACGGTTGTCAAACCTGATCCCGTTGCCCGCAAAGCTTGAACGTGGTTGGAATAGTCGTATCCTGAGCAGTTGGTATCCTCAGCGTTTCCCGGTGCTCTTTACTAACACCAGAACATTCGTCATGGCAATGCATTTTATTTGCAGAATTGTTTGTTTTTGTCGGCACAAGCAGTCTCGTTATTAACTGACTAGGTTTCACTTTTCTTAGGTACTTAGTTTTCTATGCTGCGAGCAACAACTACATGCAATTATTGCAGGTTAGTTATGCGATCAAACAGAAAACCCCGTGGTTCCAACAGATGCACGTGTTCCCATGCCTCCGTTTAACTTGAGCATGCGTTCGACTGTGGTCTCTCGCACCCGCCAATACATGCGCATTCACACGCCGAACACTAATACGAGTGCAGGGGATACTCTAGCGTGCGATTCAAGCTGTTGCCGTGACGCCGTAGCCATCTACGCTGAGATCAGCCAACTGAAGAGTGGTGACGACTGCAACTTCAATGACCTAGGTATGTGCACGATCGGATTAGTCCATGGCAATGTCATGGTACCAGACGGATTTGTCTCTCCACACGCATTTTAGCTATCACCATGAATAATAGTGAATTGTCGTGTGTGTTGCAGAAACTTCTGCTATGTCTTGCTCTATTGCATGTATCCTAGGTAGGATGCAGTCATAGCAATAATGAAATTCGTGTTTGTTCGATTCTGAGTTGTGGTGGGATATCCGAGCAGATCCTAGAAGATACCTCCCCTCACTTATCGGAGACCGTCGTCATGGGCGTCGAACAGGACGGCGACGAGCGAGTGCCGCTGCTGACAAGCGTAGTGGTTGTGTGTCGGGAGTTCCCACGGGTTGTGGTCGAGCAGCGCGTGATGAGGAGGATCGAGTCGTTCCTTGATGGCTCAACAAAGTATCCGTTCATGTTTTTGTGTGGCATGTCCCTCGGGTTGGTGAAGCGTGCGTTTGCCAGAATGGGTTGGGATCGAGATCGCGTCGTGGAAGGGATTTATGAGGCTGCGAGTGACGGGAAGCTGGACGTCGTTCAGTGGCTTTGTGCGATGGGTGAGTTGGAAGGCCACACCCGAACTATCGATCTCGTCAATGAAGCTGGACCTTGGTACATGCGGCTGCAATGGAACGGGTCGGATCCTCTGGCTGGTTACCCGCCGTTGAGTGTAGCAGCATCATGGGGTCATATTTCTGTAGTACAATGGCTCACGGAT
Organism: Phytophthora parvispora; assembly: GCA_024679295.1. Taxonomy (NCBI): domain Eukaryota; phylum Oomycota; class Peronosporomycetes; order Peronosporales; family Peronosporaceae; genus Phytophthora; species Phytophthora parvispora. The sequence goes on from JAHWLF010000655.1 coordinate 3,530, forward strand.
GTCGGAGCCATTGTTGACCAGCAAGACGAGGAGGGCCAGACAGCACTGCACCAGGCTGCGTTCAGCGGACACCTGCTCGTGGTGCAGTGGCTTGTCGATAAGGGAGCGTCTCTGACTATTAAAGATGAACAAGGCTGTACACCGCTACACGAGGCTTCACGGTCGGGATCTCTCCCCGTCGTCCAATATCTTTTGACTAAAGTTTCCAAGACACTAGAAGAGGATGACGCAGGACCAAAGTCACTGCATCTAGCGGCTGAAGGGGGCCATCTTCCTGTCGTCCGGTGCCTAGCTGAACGTTGTGACATTATCACGCTAAAAGATCGTGAAGGACGCACCGCGCTACATTGTACTGCCAACGGTGAGGAGGGAAATCTTGAACTGGTGAAGTTTCTAGTGGAAAATGGTTGCCAGCCGTTTGACACCGACAACTGGGGACACACAGCTTTATATGGCGCCCTCATCAAACGCCATTATGATATTGTGTATTATTTTGTGAAAGAATGCTCCTCAGAGAAGAAGCCTCCTTCGCCTGACTTATTGCGTTGTCTTCTCGTGTCCGCAAGCGCAGACTGGGTTGACCTCATGGAGTATCTTCAGAGGCACCTTGGAGTAGATTTGTACAGCACCAATGCCCATGGGCGAACAGCTCTCCATGAGGCTTGCGCTGGTGGGGCAAGCAACGCGATTGAATTTCTCTTACATGGATGTGAAAACGTCGATGTTGTGGATTCGTTTGGAATAACACCAATGATGGAGGCATGCAGGAACGGTAAAACTAGCGCGGTACACCAACTGTTGGAGGCTGGAGTAAGTTTAGGTGGCATGGATCTTGCTGGTCAAATTGCACTTCACTTCGGGGCCAAGAGCGGCAGCAAAAGCCTGGTAGAGATGCTACTACGTCACAAGGCGGATATAGACCATCGCGATACACGTGGATGGAGACCAATCCATTGTGCGGCTGCAGCAGGGAGAACTGAGGTGGTAAAAGCTCTAGTAGTTAACGGCGCTAGTGTGGAGGCTGACACAGTCACCGGGAGAAACCCGGCGCAAGTTGCAGCGGAGTTCGGTCATATTGACATATTTCGATATTTGAAGAAGCTTCAGGCAGTCGGCGTTAATCAAAGCTTTGCAGACACAGCAGTGGATATTCTGGAGGTTGCATTCGACCCAGATGACGACTATGAAACAGAGGGTGTGTGGCTTGACTCGAAAGTTGAGATGAAAAAAACAATTGGGGCTACCAATTTCTTTGAAGAGCTAAATCGTTGGTCTCGGCTGAATCATCCTCACATCGTGCAGTTGTACGGCGTATGTCGAGGGAACGCCACGCTTCATACTGGACCTTCGTTTGTCTACGAACAGCCTACACAAGGATCACTTCTGGAGTATCTTGAAATGACTGGAAATACAACTAACTCCGCGGAGATATGGAACAAGTTGTATGAAGCAGCTCTTGGTCTCCGGTATTTGCACGACAGAAACGTCATTCACGGGGATATTTCCTGCTACAGCATCGTCATAGCAGCCAATGGGGTCGCTAAAATTCGAAATTTGGGGAGTGAAAACGTCCCGAAGCCGCATCACCTCGCATACACATCGCCAGAAATGCTCGCAGGCTTGCCGCCTTCATTTGAAACAGATGTGTACGCTTTTGGTATGACTATTGTTGAGGCATTGAAAGACACACCAAGTATATGGGGAATCCATGGTCCTGAACTGCAAGATGCTATTCTATCTGGAAATCTGCCGCCGAAACCAGAAGCAATGACTATGAACCAGTGGAAGCTGGTAGAGCGCATGTGTTGCTACGACCCGCGCAGGCGCTTGTCACTCGCTGGTGTTGTTCGCGAACTTGAAGTAATAGTGAACGAATACGAGATGAGTCAGGAGAAAGCGTGCAACACGCTTTCGGACGATATGTTTGCCGATAACGTCGTTGATCAAGATGTTCTGTGTCTTCTCGACAATATTGACGAGAGTATAAAAGCATCAGACCCGATGCATGAAGATCTGTATGACCGTCTAGTGAATGTTATCGTACAGCTGAAAAAACAGAATGACGCACCAACCAAACGCACCTTTCAGCAACTGAGCCAAATCATTGTGCATTTTCACAGGCAAATTCAGAGCACAAATATTGGTTGTACTCAGGAGTGGCTTCTAGCATCGAGTCGTCAGATCGCAGACGATGTTTTCATTCTGAACAAAGCCCTAGATTCGTTCATGGATGGCATGGGTATTTCTCGTTCGGCAGAGCTACATAGGTGGGGAGACAAATGGCGAATTTGGCAGACACAACAGCTGAACGAAATGTTAAACGTTTTGCAGGAAGAGCCAGATGTGCTGGCAAAAGTTGACGAGACAAAGAGCTTCAGTGAATCACTGCAGTACTTAAGCTTTGAGCTGAGTAGGTATTCGACGACCTACTCGAAGGATAAATTGGTGGATTTTTCCTGCATGGCTTCTTGCATAAAATCTCTAGCTAATTCAACGTCTGCTAACTGGTTTATACCAGCATATGAAGTCGACTTCGATCGGTTTAACGAGTTCAGTCGGGGTGCCTTCGGTAAAGTGTTCCACGGCATGTGGAAGCGATCACGAGTCGTAGTGAAGACTGTAAAGCTGAGAAATGAGGTGGATCAAGCAGCGTTTCTAAACGAAATTGATATCTGGAGCCGGCTTTATCATCCACATGTGGTGCAGCTGTTTGGCGCTTGTCATATTGGACAACCATTTTTTGTGTGCGAATATGCAGGAGGCGGGCAGTTAGATGATTATTTGCGAGGTCACTCGAATGAAGTATGGTCGAAGCTGTACGAGGCAGCTTTGGGTTTGCGATACCTGCACGTGAAGCATGTGATTCACGGTGATCTCAAGTGCAATAACATTTTAATTGGCAGTGATGGCCTTGCCAAGCTGACCGACTTCGGACTGAGTACTTTAAACACCGTTGAAAATTCCGAGACGGAAAGTGGTGACGCCTCGAAAGTTGGAGCCATCCGATGGAAAGCTCCCGAGGTGTTGCGTGGTGAGAAGGCGACATTTGCATCGGATGTCTACTCGTTTGCAATGTGCATATTGGAGGCAGTGAGCGGAAGATACCCGTGGGGGATGACGCTGGATCCTGTGGTGAAGTATTTCGTTTTACAGCAAAAACGAATTCCTCAGCGTCCAGGACACTGCAGCGAAGCGATGTACGCGCTGGTGCAGCAGATGAGTCGCTTTGACCCGACTGACCGAGTTCAGATGAGCGAAGTTGTCGACACACTGAAGACATTTTGCTGAGGGCCTGGCACCCCTTCACTCCGAACAGAATTTGATTTGACATACCGCAGGCAAGTACTATAGTAACTATAGTAACTTTGAAGTTGTTGTTTTTAGCTAGTCGATTACGATTCTAGTCCAGAAAACCAAACACGCCACCGTTATCCATATCCACCCCGATAGGAACCCATTCGTGATCCTGAGCGTCAACACTTTCGCTGACAGCCTCCTCAGAGTGCCCAATTTTGCTGGTAATGAGCGATGGCAGCGAAGGACTCACCGGTAACTCAGAGTCGGAGCCACCAACTTTGTTGGTTCTCGTCTTTTCTCGACTTGATCGACAGGACATTGAAGTCGCAGATACTATTCGCGAAACTGCGGCGCTGTCCATTCTTGCCCAAGGCATCTATTCAGAGCATGGCTCAACAAGCGACAGCGGTGTGTCGTTCTGCTAGCGCTCGCATCGTGGCTACACGATAGCAAATCCTGTGATAGCTCCAGCTTTCACGTTAGCATTTGGTGGTGGAAACGCATGTGCGCCTGCATTGTCCGGTTCATCTTCACTTGCGCTTGCTGAGCTTGCTCTCGGCTGGAAAACGACTGTGATACTTGCTGCGGGACCGGACTCGAGAGCTCATTGGATGTGAAGTCGCCGGTAGACATCGCCAAGCTGAATGCCCGCCACTGCAGGTCCATGATCTCGGGTGTGCTACCGGCCTCTAGAGCCATATTATGTGTTTGCCTCATCGAAGGATGTCCGAAAATGCTCACACAAGCAGGAGCAGCCCGAGGTTCCAGTCTGGGGTTTCTGCAGCGGCTCCCCGTGCCCCGTGGCTACAAAACGTTATGGCACTTTGCTCTCGTGCGTTGAATGTAGACGCGAAAAGCTCTTCACTCGACTCGAAGTTTGTTGCATGTTTTCCACTACTAGGGTGACTACTAGGGTGGTCTCTTCACAAAGAAGTATTCATTACTATCTCAACTCCACTGCGATCGTTGACACCCCGCGCCATGTAATCTACCGACACCGGGCTTTGTGCGGGGCCTCTACGTGTTAGTCGACAAAGGCGATATACATGTGGTCCCCAGTGTGTAGAGGGGATTGAAGAAATAGGAACTGAGACCTCTGGCTGATCTGGAGACTCGGGTGTGTTGCTCATACAACGTAAACGCCAGTTTTTATTCCATCGAGGCTAGTGTGCCGATTCTTTTTCTGATCAACACAGCAGTCCATTAATTCGATCCCATTAATCGCATTCCTTCGTCCCCCGTTGCGTTGTCGCCTCGGGTAAACTAACGCGCCAAGGTGAATCATACTTCGTGGAGACAATGTCAAGAAGAACCAGCAGTTGTTATTGCATTGAATCTTATGTGAGCTCGACCAACCTCTTCAGCTAAATCGAAGATCCGGGGGTAACTTGGCTGTCCGAATCGCTTTCTCGTAAAAGTCGAAGTAGTTCTAGACGATCTTAGTGTCTCTGAGGTCCTCCCCCGCCAGCTTCTGTGCGACTTTATTAGGTGTCAATTTATCGCCAAACCAGAGTTTGAACTGCAGGTTCAGGAAGCGACCAGTGAAAGTCTCCATGTCCGTGACTTTGTTCAGCATGGCCTGATGGTTCGCATCGCTAACCATTCGGGTCAGCTGGACATCGCCGAAGCGTCTCCACAATTTAGAGAAGGCCAACCCCTCATCGTCGAGTTTGGTCACGTACGATGCCCAGAAAGCTACTGCCGGGCTTTTAAAAAGTTCGCTTCCTTCGTCGAGGTCATATCGTCCCTGGACTTAGCTATCATCTTGGCGGCTCGCGTAGCCATACCGAGCTATTAACGCCAAAAACACCGCCTCATCCGGATTTTCTACTCCCAGCTTAGCAACGTAGGAAATCCACGAGTTCACTGCCGGGCTTTCGAACAGCTTGTCTCCTTTCTTGGCAAGTTTGAGCAGTGTGAAAACGTCACTTGCCGTCCTCCCTACAGCCAGCCACTTTGCAAGCTGGGCATCCTCCAGTCTCCCCGCGATTACGTCGGTTCGGTAAGATTTCTTAGCAGCGCCGAGCATGTTGGCGAGACCTTCGTCCCCGTAGCGAGCCGCTAATGTGGTTGCCATTGCCATTTCAGCAACATCAGGGTTCTTTTTATTTGCTTTCATCGCAGCACGGGTCCATTTTTCAAAGTGCGCGCTGCCGAAAACGTTTGGCTCGGCCTGAGCAACCTTGAACTTGGTGAAGAGAGCCTCCGCAGACTCTCCATTTCTGATTTTCAGTTTGGCAAGAATTGACTTCGCGTTCGCACTGATCTTAGCCACCACAGGTTTTGCTAGCTCTGCTAGAGCGGTAGATTCAAACGCTCTGTCTTCGGAAATTTCACCTTTATCATCATCATCTTCATCCGCCGGCGCATCCTTCCCAATCCTCAAGTGACGGAGACCGCTGGCCTTGATGAAACTTCGATCCCGCGTTACAGGGGCAGCAACGACTTGAGAATCCGTTGTCCCAGAGCTGCCATTGTTGTATCCCAGGGAGACAACAGCAAGTAGTAGCACAGCACAGTAAAACTTTGACGGCTTGGACTTCGAAACAAGACGAACAGGAGCTTTGAGAGGTCGACGGTAGGTTGCGAAGTGAGAGCGGGTTACATAGTTGTCGGGGATCGAGCACTTGGATAGGACGTCTGGACCAGCTTTTCAGGATTATACACTTGGTGAGATAATCTTTCATTGCGACGGATGGACGCGAATTTCCTTATGAGTTCCCCGTATTACGTGTATACTTAAGTAGTTTGTAAAAAATAGGATTCGGTTCGATTATGATTGCATATAGTGTGCAGGTTTGCGTGAATCAAAGTTCGTGTAATGTCTACTTCGCAGTACGTATTATCCAAGTATCCCAGGAAATTAGCACTTCCTCTAGAATGGCAAGGACGCGCTTTAACGTAAGGATTGAAGTCGAAGCCTTCCGTATTGTAACAAATTTGGGGTGATGTGTTTCTCGTAATCCGCAGTAAACTTGAGTAATACAACCATTAGACCACCTCTAAATGAACACATTATACCTCACACGAAAATGAAAATGAGTAATACAACCGTGTAGTACGCGTTTCTCCAAATTCGTATGCAATGCGGGTGTAAACTGTACTCGACCAAGGTAAGACGGTAATATAAAAGTAATTTAGAGGATAAGCGGGATAAGAGAATTGGTTTGATGATTCATCACTGTTGAGCGAATGCCTGGATATCTAGTTCGTTGAGCAGCGTAGGTGAAAGCACCGACAAAATTTTTTCGGAAAATATTAGCCAGCAGCTTCCGGAAGAAGTTTAACGCTATCGTCAAGCGCTTGGCAACCTTGAAACCGTGCACCAGGCTCTCCGTTGCTACCACTGGTAGCCTACCAAGTACTTCATGCAGCACGCGAGGAATTTAAACGAGACGAACAGAAGTGCGTGTCAGCATCAGGCGCTCTCTCAGCAAGGCATTCGCCATATTCTTACTGTAAAGGAAGTCCAGCGTCATCCTACGCGATAATAATCACCAATTCCTGGAGTTGAAAATCATACAGCGCACTACCATTTTTTTATTTCGATGAGGCTACTTTGTTCATTCTTCTTTCCGGCCAACTCAGCAGCTCATTAATTCGGTCCCATTAGACGCATGCCTTCGCCTCCCGTTGCGTTGTTGCCTCGGTATCGAGCAACACGGTACGACGGGTTGAACGCCCAGGAAAGCGCGTTCAGCAGGCCTTGCGAATAGAAGCACAGTTCCGACACATAAAGGAAAAAACCAGAGGTAACCCACTCTGCGCCGAAGGCTTGCAACCAACCGAACAACGTTGGGAGAAATAGAGCTGCAACTGTTGCTACGCAGCTCGATAGCAGCTGGCCACTGCTCCTTCGAGCACGTTCAGCCTGAGGCGGCAGTGATTGGCCAGCAAAACCCGTGTAGGCAAGATACACCGCCGTACCGGCAAACGTAAGTGTCAGCGTCGCCGGCAAGTAAAACAGAAAGACACGAGCCCAACCGGGGCTGTGGCCCACAAAGCAAGCTCTGCAAGGACCAGCTCCGTCTGGGAGAAATCCGATGACGCCAGTAAGCAGCGAGAACGCGCCCGTGAACGCAGCAGAACACCAAATCACGACGTGGTACACCAGCTTGTACTCGACAGTACTTGACTGGGTCCATCGCACCGCACGAATCAACTCCAAGCCGACAGCCGCGCTGAACAACAAAATAGCGGTACCAAAAAATTGCTGCGTGCTCTTCAGCAGAGCGCAGAAAAAGATGTGCGTCTGGTGAGCCCTCCACAGTCCAGCAATCCAGAGCGTCAAGTTGTAGCCAAGCGTGCACACCGAAAGCCAGAAGAAAAGCGAAAACGAGCGGAAGCTGCGCAGGATCGGGTATTGCACGAACGAGGACACGATGAACCCGGAGCCGACCAGCGAGAGGCCCGACAGGAACAGCACCAGCACCGCGTGGGTGTCCATATCGTACATGTTGAAGCTGTTCTCGAAAAACGGCGACGACTGCTTGGACGGCAGCGCATCGGTGTCATCGCTGCTCACCGTCTCCTCGATATCCTCCACGCCACACAGCGTCGAGTTAGCGGGGCAAGCAAAGCCCATCTGCTTCTTCTTGACGTCGTACAGCGAGTAGAACTTCTTCATGAACACGTCTCCGAGCACCCACATCTCCTGGCCGCTGGGCTGCACCAGGACGATGCACGTCAGTCCTACACACAGGGTATAGTCCGATCCTTCCAGCACGTAGTAGTGGTGTCCTCCGATGCCAATCCGCAGCGGCGGGAAGTCCTCGGGCGCGCACAGGAAGCACTGAAATCCGTACTGCACGAAGCCGCAGTAGCAGCCCTGGTTCTGAGCGAACGTGGCCACCTCGTACAGGAAGTTCAGGTACAGCGTGCCTGGGATGCCGATCAGCGACGTCCCGGAGTCCACGAAGGCCACGCAGCCGTCCGCGCAGGCGTTGCGGTGCTTGCCCACGTTGACGCTGTGCAGGTGGATGCGCCAGAAGGTCCACTGGCCGAACTGCGGCAGCACGTCCGTCATCTGCCAGGTGGCGTGCATCGAGTCCACGAAAGCCTGGTCGTAGCCGCCCAGGTGCAGCTCCGAGCCGTTGCTGTTGGGGTCCGGGCTCAGGTAGAAGGCGAAGACCGAGTCCAGCTGCGGGTACTGCTCCAGCAGCGCGAAGAAGAGCGGCGGGTGCGAGAA
>JAHWLF010000656.1:0-12012 GCA_024679295.1 Phytophthora parvispora
TTCCAAAATGATACCGGTATCGAGAGCGCGCCTTCTAGGACATCTAAATCAGGGACAATCCCGAAGGAAAATCTAAGACGAGGAACATCACTCCCCTTCACAGTGTGATGTACCGTAACCACAAAATGGATATTGTCCATTGTCACAGTGCAGAATTGGCGCTCACTCCACTGGCCAGTACCATTTGTCCGTGGTATAAAACCTCTGCTATAACACATAGTATGACACCAGTCTTACTCAATGATGAGTCTTGACAATATTTTAGCATTAATGAAATATCGCTTGGTGCTTCTGGCATTGCATTCGTAGTCCTTACAGCAATCCTTCGTATGTTTATTTCCACAATGCGTGCAGATTTTCATTTCGACATACTTGATTTTACTATGAGCGCGCTCGATCTCTTGTGGCTTTAACTGTTCCTTGGGTAATTTATCCAATCCGAACTTCTCTTGCATCCAAACGAGCAAGTGTCTCCGCATTTCAGATCTTGATATTTCTGCCCCTGCTTCATATGCTACGTTTCCCATAGCAAATCCGTAGCTGTTGTTAGCAGTCTCGCGAAACTCATTGCTTCGATCAATGAATGACTGTGGAGCAAATGCTGTCACCTTCTTGCTTGCGTATTTGTCTTTGAATTCGATATACTTTGAACGGCATCGATGCAAGAACGTTGCGAACTCTTGATCTTTGATTTTCTGCTCAAGTTCCACATCTACTTCGTCATCAGGGACTTGCTTGCCAAATTCAACAATCATCAGACGACGAACGATTTCGCCAGCTTCGTCTTTGTAATTCGGCATATGATTCGAGTTGATTAGAGTTGGAATATTCCAATCTAGCACTTCAATTGAGCCTTTCCCTTTGACGGGGCACGAAATCGAACCGCGAGTCATCATTGATAAGAAATCTGATCGGGGAAGTGTCTTAGCGATGTTATGAGGCATGTCGTCGCAGCAAACGATTTGCTTTGTGGCAAATTCACTCAGGCCAAATTTTTCTTGCATTGAGTTACTTAGAAGTCCAATTTGATCTTGACCAAATGCATATTTTATGAGATTGGCCAAAAGGCTTTTACCTGATCCTCCTTGTCCATGAATCATTAGCATGAAGTCAAACTTGTCATCCAAAACGGTTAGACATCGACCAATGAGGAAGTAGATGAACTCGCGGTCCTCTTCTTCCGTGAATTGAAAAGAAAAGTATTTATCAAATAGCGGCGTCTCAGTGAGTTCAAATTTCTGGTTGATGTATTTACGAACCTGAATTCCCTTTGGGACATCTGTTGCATTAATAAATTTAGCGGTTGATAAATCATAAACTCCGTTGCTGAAACCAATATAGTTGTGATCTAATGCCATGAATGCGAACCCTGGATGGACCGTATATTTGATGAAATGGAGCAATTCATCAGATTCTTTCTTCGAGGACAATTGATATGATTCGTCATTTGCCAAGAGATCGTTCAGAAATAGCTTTGGATCATTATACTTGTAGGTGTAATAATAAATGATTCGTCATTTGCCAAGAGATCGTTCAGAAATAGCTTTGGATCATTATACTTGTAGGTGTAATAATAATCCGTCTTACGTTCATAGATTGCCCCTGAGCCATATGAGCGTCTGTATTTATCGCCAACAATTTTGATTAACTTCAACTTTAGCCGCTGGGCTTCAGTAAGTTTGCGTTCCGCTTGGGGTTTAACTGTTTCCTTAGCGATAGCCGCGAATGATTCAATGTCTTCTGACGTGAATGCATCCTCATCAACTGAAATCTCAGTTTTCCCGCGTCCATACCAGCGAATCGCCTTTGTTTCCTTTGGAGCATGAGTACATTTCCACCAAGCGGATTGCTTTTCTTCATTAAAGATTAGAAGCATCGTATCGTCCGATTCGTGAATCCGGTCGCAAACAGAGCAATGCGATGAGCCAATACGTTTGACATAAACGAAGTTACCTTTAGGAGCCCGTCCATAAACATCAAATTTTGAAGGATCGTAATCTGTGATCTTGCTAATCTTCTGAATCGCTTTGTCAATGAACTCATTACTCGACTCGGCGAAGTTTTCTTGCGGCTTATCAACTGACTTGATCTCCAAATCATTGGTCAAATCGTGATCAGTGTATGCCATAGCAGCAGCAGTATCCAACAAGAATGGCGTGTTGAAGGTAGAGTTGAATGGTTTGATTACTTGTTTTACATTCCCTCGTTTGTTTCCTCCTGGAAGTGAAAGCGATCCATTGCTGCGATATGGCTGAAGATCAATACACGATTTTAAGAACTCGATGTAAGAGTCTCCAACATCGCTGATTTGTGTGAAAGACTCCCTCAGCATGTATTTGACAATAGCCTTACACTCTGCAACAGTAAATCGGATGTTGGTAACAATATGCGTGGATAATTTGACGCCACCGTCCATTTTACGCGATCGATTCGTCACAAGAAAGTCAAGGTCGTCTTCGTAGATAGCAAAATTGCAATCGATATATTCAAGTGCGTGCTTAAATGCCGCCATATAATCAGTAGCCATTTGAAGAACCAATTCATCAGTCGTCATCTCATATGCATTGAATTCCGCATCGGTGAGCTTTTGATCGCAATCGATAAAGAACTTGATTTTGCGATTGCCAATGAATACTTCATGACACTCATGTTTCAACTGCTCATGAGCAAATTTAACAAATGCAGATCTATCAACATGGCTGTATAGCCAAACGAAGCGACGATTCTTTCCTTTGCCATCAACGACCTGCAACACATGCGCATCCTTCACATCATAGAGATATTCTTTACCTTCTCCATATAGTGAGTAGCTTACATTACCAACGCCACTAGCGTGCTTCTTAATCCAATGTTCATATTGGCGTCCGCGATGGACATAGTTGTATTCGTATTCAAGATTTCGATCAAGAACTGGCTTGGCAACCGCTCCAGCAACTGAATTCACAAGTGGTTTGACAGCTGCTTCAACAACGTTCTCAACAACTGGTTCGGCGAAGGCATCAACAACTGACTCTACAACTGGTTCAATAGCGGGTTCAACAACTTGTTCGACAATCGGCTTGGCGACTGTTTCAGGAACTGATTTTACAACGGGCTTAACAACCGCAGTATATTTACTCACGTGACCGCGATGGTTCCAGCAGCAAGGTGTAGCCTTGTAGCATTTACGGGTACAGTTTTCGACAGAGCACATTTCCAAAATTTAATATTCGATGTGTTGATATTTCTTATATTCTAATAAACAAACATCAGAATAGAAAATTTTCTCAGACCTGAAGATTGTTCTCGAAAAAAAACTATTCGAGTTTCATGATCTGATCTCTACTCGGGCTTTCTCGGCCCGCTTGCGCGCTCTATACGCTTCTTGATATTGAGAAATCTTGTCCTTGTTTTTTTCATTGTATTCTTTCTGCTTGGCCAACTTAGCCTCTCGGTTCTTCCGATAGTAGCGTTTTTGTGCTTCAAGCATCGGCTCTCTATGGATTTGATAATGGTCACTTGAGTAAGTCATTTCTTATATACAATGCTATATTCTAATATACAAACATCGGAATAGAAATTTATTATGTCTCTTGAACGTGACAAATTGCGTCCCTTTGATTGAATCATTAACCATTTGATTGGAAACATATGATTTCATTAAAGAATCGTATAATATCTTTGTCCCCAGGAAAAACGATTGTCGTCCCTGGGTAAATTTATTACGTTTCGTTATACGAGAAGCAACCGCAACGCCGATTCCCCCGCTTTTCGTGTTGTGACGGTTTGTCCCAACAAAAAGTGAAGTTGTAGCTCCACTATTAGAAAAAGATAATAGATGATGATGGATCATTGACTGAGATATTTCTATAGACAAGTATAATTTTCGTAGGGACAGAGGTCCAAAGAATATAACGGTACTATAAGACTAACGAGAAGACCTCTAACCTGCATAATTAATAAACCTTTTGTCCCAGCAACATCCAGGTCCAAGCAGGGACAATGATTTTTACTAGGGCCATAACGATTTTGATGTCTATCAATACTCTCAGTATGTGAATTAGCAAAGTAACATCTCGCGGATGTCCCTATTGATTGATGTTTCTTATAGATTGATTGATTGACGTTTCTTATAGTCAATTGGTTGATGTTTCTTATGGATGATTGAACGGCCATATCGACATTGATGTTGATTAATACTCTCGGTGTGTAAATTAGACAAAGTACCATCTCGCAGATGCCACTATTGATTGATATTTCTTATAGATTGATTGATTGACGTTTCTGATAGTCAATCGGTTGATGTTACTAATTGATGATTGATGGACCATATCGATATCGACGTCGAGTAATACTCTCGATATGTAGATTAACAAAGTAACATTCGCGGATGTCGCTATTGATTGATGTTTTGTATAGATTGACTATGTCTTATCAAGTCCATAGCGACATTGATCTATCAACATCTCGCGTTTGTGAGCTAACTAGCACAGTTGTATTATTTAATTTATTTCATAGAGGTATCGGTCTATAGGTATAGGCTAACAATGGATACATTCATTATAAATTTTGGAAAGTACCGAGGCAAACAAATTGCTGAGATCTGGGAAGTTGATCCACAATACGCGAAGTGGCTTTACCCTCAAGAGATTCTGATTGGTGAGTACCCCGAAATCAAGAAGTTCCTCGATGAAAAGCTCCGTGGGTCTGACCTTTCGTTTGTGATGACATGGGGAAAATACAAAGGTAAGACGATAAAGTGGATTTACGATAAGGATAAAGGTTACATTGCTTGGCTAATCAAGAATGAGTTCGTTAATTCGAACTGCCCAAGATTGAAGAAGGAGTTAGATCAACTAACGACAGATGAGTGAATTCAGATCGCAAAAGAAACACCGATCGATCTGTCTTTGCAATTGTTAGCATGTTCTTGTCATATTCTCCTTATGAATCCCTTGTGGATTCCTTATGGATTTCTTATGAATTCCTTATGTTTTTTGTGCCAGTGCATACTAGAAAGCTGTGGTGTCACGAGACCCAGGCAGATTTGATCGCTTGTCTGTCTAATAGATCCGCGAGTGCATCCTTTGATTGAATCAATAACCATTTAATTGGAGACATATGATTTCGTTGAAGGAGTGCTTAATATCTTTGTCCCCAGGAAAACAAGATTGTCGTCCCTGGCAAAATTATATCGATTCATTACACCAGAAGCGATCATAATGCGAATTCATAGTGATTTCTCATATTTCAGTTTGTCCCAGGAAAAAGTGAAGTTGTAGCTCCACTATTAGAAAAAGATAATAGATGATGATGGATCATTGACTGAGATATTTCTATAGACAAGTATAATTTTTGTAGGGTCATAGGTCCAAAGAATATAAAGGTACTATAAGACTAACGAGAAGACCTCTAACCTGCATAATTAATAAATCTTTTGGACCTGGATGTTGCTGGGACAAGCAGGGACAATGGATTTTACTAGGGCCATAACGATTTTGATGTCTATTAATCGTTTCGGTATCGAAATCAATATAGCAGCATCGCGACATTTGCTTGATGTTTCTTATATATTGATCGCTTGAACACTGATTGGCTGATGTTTCTTATAGATTGATTGGTTGATGTTTCTTATAGATTGATTCATTGATGTTTCTTATAGATTTAATGATTGATTTTTACCAGGGCCATAACGATTTTAACACCTATCGATCGTCTTGGTATCCATATCAATAAAGCATCGCGGATGTCATACTGGTATTTTATGTTTGGTCGGTATATACTGATATTAATTGCTTAGGATCAGAAGTGGTTGGTTCGTATTCTAAGGTGGTCCTTAACGATTTGGCCATTAAACATGGTGCTTCATTATTGTGTATGTCCCTACGATCGATATATCAAGTCTCACAGGGATGCCGCAAATAGGCGTCTATCAGTATCGGAAAACGCTGTTTCTACTGATTGTGATACCAATGACGACGATTGCATCATCTTTTTGAAGAGGTTATCATATTTGTTAAGAAGTGTCTGGCTGATCTGATCCACATCCCACCGCTCTGGTCCGCAGTCTGCGGAATCAAGCGCGATCTTCTCATTCATGCACTGATCATGACGCCCACACCAAAGAATCAGCAGCGAGTCAAGAAGAGCACGTCCAAGAAGAGCGCGCGAAAGGCTCGAGTGAAGACACGAGCGAGAAAATGCACCCATTGGATTCAAAGCGAGGATAGAACTTGCCGAAATCCACTCAATCCAGCCAACAAAAAGTACTGCACTGCTCACTTGGACGAATCGGCTCGACGCGTGACGATGAAGCTCTCGTCGCTTGAAGCCACCGCGCTGACTCTATTTCGCAAGTACGATCTAACCGAAGCCATCTATGATGAGACCAGTCGCCTCGTTCAATCGGTTCTACATGATGCTGGGGTAAGTCGTCACCCATCAATTGCGGAAGTCAATGCGTGGGAGGCAAGCCAGGCATTCCGACCAGTGATGGACAAGCTGACTAAGTCGATGGAGAAATTGAACACGCATAATCGAGGAGATGTAATCATTGACTGAGATAATCTGGTTTATCTTCCTCTTAGCGTACGCTAGCGGACGGAAGTATAGTTTTTGTGCATCTCGTCCGCTCTTCCTTTGCATAAAAGGGCATCTAGAGTACCCCTAAACCTCTGAGAGTGAATGTAGGGGGCACAGTGACGTACTATATAGTACATTGTACACTACGGTCGGCTAGGAATCACAGAACTCGTTAGAAGTAACTCTCTCTTCAAAATTCTCCAGCTCCCGAAGGATCCGGGCGTTGTGCACTTGTAGCCCCTCGTTTATACTACTTAGTATATAATAGTAGTAAGCACGAGAGATAAACTAACTTTACTTTACGCGATTGAAAGCAAAATAAAAAGCATCTCAAGGCGAGCAGCGTCGCTCTAGATAATTTCACTTAAGTTAAAAGCCCGCCGCTGCCTTCCGCTTTCGGTGTCCATCCGTCTTCAGTATGCTACGATTATTTAATTACAACGTCAATATGAACTTGTCCAAAGCTGTGGGTGACACTACATGTACAATGCATAAAAACGATGGCGCAAGGCCCGATAGTCCAGTGGCGTAGCATCGCCTCGATATCTTGACTGGAAGAGCACTCCAGATCGTATCGAACACCATGGCATTTGCAGAATACGGCCAGCAAAGACCCGGCGAAAAGTCAATCTGCTAGTTTTCACTGCCGTGGATGAAGTCGAATTGTTCCCCTATCGTCCCAATGATCGCGTCAATGGTGAACGAAGTCGCTTGAAATGTGGACAAAGTTCAATTGTCGTATTGAGTAGCTGGTGGTGTCTGTGTACATCCCAGCGAGCGTCGTGCGGCACATTCGAGAAAGGGTTGGCAAAGCTGATGCGGCCATACACTCTCGGCTGCGAGAGAGATACTTCCACTAAACATCACCAATATCAAGAAAAACCTTTGTTGATATCGTTCAAGAAGTCCGTGGCAGAAACTTCAACTTCAACAAATTTACGAGTGTGCAAGAACTTACGTTGATCATGCAAGCGACGCTTTCAAAGACTATGTTGCCAGTCGTATCAATAATTCATTGCCTTTCTGACAGGTAGGCTACTGTACTGAGGTAGAGCATTAAGTCTAGCAGCGGGGCCCCCTGGTGGTCCAGTGGTCTTCGGACCACGAAGCTACGTACTTGGCGTGCGTTCGAGTCCCGGGAGGGACATTCCAAGCCAGATGATAAGAAAAGATAAGCATTCAGAAAACCAATATCTCATTCAAACCAATCAGAATCAAAATCAACGACTTTCAGCATTCAATCAGCAAGCCAAGTGTAGTAGCAACCAGGAATAACCAGTTAATCAACTTGAATTCCTTCCTTAAGTCTAGCAGCGCGGAAATTGTTATGTCAATGTATGCTCAAAATACAAAAAATAATGCGAAAGCTGATAAATGTCAAGCGATGATGTCAAGAAAGAATGCAAATGATCAGGCGACCACTAAGCCTTACAAAGTATGATTCACATGATGAGCCTCATGTGCATATTTTCATGGAACATGCTGGACCTACTTCTTTTCCTAGATTGGGAAGTGAGGCAGTTTGCGTCCTCCACACGCGTACACAGCCTTTATGCTGGGATCAATTCTCAAGGTTGCGCATCAAATCGGCTGGTGTGTCTTGAGCACTTGAAACTACCAGCACAATTCCGAAGAACCACAGTAACATTTCTTGTGTATCGTCTCATCTTCCACAGTCGAATCGGGGCAACATCCAGTTCCAAACCGCCCCTTGCGATTGATTTCGAGGTTGTATGATGATGATTCGGGAGAATATCCAGGCGATGCGAAGCCCAAGTAAGCTTATTACATGTACACGTAGTTGCGCCAAACTGGTGCCAGTGGCACCTACCACCAGTGCGAATAACGAAGACTCGTCTGAGATTTGTATGATTATGATTTTGCAGCAAAACCTGTTTAACTTTTTCCCCAGCGGTCAATGATTGCGCTCGAATCGGTGTAAGTGCTAGACTGCCTGACAGCAGCTTCAGTGTACAAGTTGCAGCCGTCGAAGCAAGCGCAGACATGAGAGCAGACTACCCTACCGAACCGATGTACATGACGCCGCCAAGCTATGAGAATCTAGACTTTTCGGACGAGCTGCTTTGGACTGAATCGGAGTCGTTACCGGAGACTACGCTATCACCACCCAAGAAGATCATGCGATCACAGTGCAACCGCAGCTCCAAGCCTCAAAAGCCAAAGAAGGAGAAAGTCCGGACGTACACCCGGCGCCAGGTTCGTACAACTTTCCCCGCAGAGGCGTTATTAAATCGAGGAAGAATTTAACACCATGAACTTGTTTCATCCACGTAGACGGAGATCAAGGCTTTGAAAGGTGAACTGAGGCGATTAAACCAGCAAATGGACTCGTATGGCGAGCGAGGCCACTTGATGAGGGAACGTGCACGCCTACTGCAGCAACAACGAACGAACAAAGATCTGCTAGAGGCGCTCCGGCTACAGCGTTTATCGTTTTCCACCACGGCAGCTATGCTTTCACAGTTCATCGTATGTGGGTGTAGCGTTTTTAGTTTTTCAACGCAAACCATCAGTAACTGTTTGATGTTTGTGACTATCTAGCACAGCAAAATGGCAGGCCCGTTCGATGCGCTAACAAGACTCGGCATCGACCCGTGCGGACGACAAGCAGCACTGTTAGCAATGCGACACGATAGACTCCTGTTTGCTCGACAATTCATGCTTCGACAGCGGCAACTTTTGGGCTTCGACGAGTACTCTGAGCGGAAGAAGTTCAAAGCAGACAACGGCGACCTCGTGTCGCTGAACTACGAAATCGTACCGCTACCTGGAGCACATAGGATCAAATCGATGGTGGGGGCACTCCAGCGCTTCGTGCACAACATCGAGATCAACATTTCCGATGCGACCGGGGATGTCACGGTTCGCGAAAACGACGACGCAATGCCTGACAGCGCGGTGACCCAGCATCGCCTTGTCACGAAAATTGGAAACGCCATCGAGTCTGAATCGAATAACGTGGCGTTCGGGGAGTACTACCCAGCGAGCCCAGGTCTACTCGAGCAAGCGTTGATGATCTGCGACGTCGTGGAAGAAGACAAACTGTTCCCATATCATCGATCGGAACGACTGCGCCAAGATGTGATCACCATTATTTCGCTGGAAGCGTACCAGGATGAGAAAGATGAACCCAATGTCGTGCTGACTCGCTGGCTTTGGCAACGGATTCACAAGCCCGCCATTTCTGTGCCTCAATTTGCGATAAACCGGATCCGCAATAGTGCTGAGAAGGTTGCTGCGGCCATGCTCTCATGCTGTCTCTAAGTCGTCACCACATCGAGATAATGCGTAGTACTTAAGTAAGTAGCTCTCGCTCGGTAAAATCACTGCGTTCTATTGTTACTTGGAAAGCACAGACCAGAAAGCGTCCTGCGAGAGCTGCACGTTCGACACGGTCCTCATGCGGCGCTTGCCCTGCTTCTGCTTGGCCAGCAGCTTTTTCTTACGCGTGCTGTCTCCACCACCGACGGTCTTGCCTGACTTGATGAGCACATCCTTGCGGTACGGTGCGATCCGTTCCTTTGCAAAGATCTTGCCGCCTAGAGCAGCCTGAATTGAGATTTCGTACTGCTGTCGGTCGATCACGCGCTTAAGCTTCTGACACAACGCACGACCGTCCGGTGTAGCTCTGCTGCGGTGGCACACGAAGGACAATGCGTCCAGAACTTTTCCGTTAATCAGCAGGTCCACCTTCACGATGTCCGACTTCTGAGGTTCGATCTCGCGGTAGTTGAGCGTTGCTAACGTAGAGGAAGATACAAAACATAACGTCAATAATGAACAAACAGCGATGATGCTAAGCAAGTAACAACGTACCATAGCCGGAGGAAATTGTTTTCAGCTCGTTGTAGAAGTTGGTGACGACCTCTTGCCACGCCACGCTGATAGTCACGATGACGCGTTCATCCTCGAGATAGACAAGATTTGTCTGGACACCACGCTTTTCCTTAGCCAGCGCCAGCACCGGTCCCAGGTACGACGCCGGCGTGATAATCGACGCCTCCACCATAGGCTCTAGGATTTCATAGTACTTGGTCGACTCGGGGAACGCGCCAGGGGTTTCCACAGTATGTTGTTCACCCTTCGGGTCGATCACAGTGTACGGCACCATGGGCGCTGTGACCATAACCTGCATACCCTGCTCATCCGATAGGCGCTGGTGGAAAACTTCCATGTGCAACAGGCCGAGGAAGCCGCAGCGGAATCCCATACCAAGAGCGCCACTCGTTTCCTGCTGAGCTGTCACGCTAGCGTCGTTCAGCGTAAGCTTTTCGATAGCAACACGCAACTCGTCGAAGCTGCAGTCGTCAGTGGGGTACATACTCGCAAACACCATGCTGCGAGCCTCTTGGAACCCTGGAAGAGCCTTCAGATCAGCCGACGCCGCTCCCTCGCGGAAAAAGGTGTCGCCAACCTTAGCTTCCGTGGTGGACTTCATGCCGGCAATGATGTAGCCGACCTGACCTGCGTAAAGCCCCTTGGTTTTGTATCGTCCAGGCAGCAACAATCCCGTCTCCTGCACGTCGTGCTTGGTCTTCTGGTGCGCACTGTAAATCTTGTCACCAGGGAAGATAGCCCCATCCACGACCTTGACAAGACACACCGTTCCGCGGTAGTCGTCGTAGTACGAGTCCACCAGCAGACACCTCAGCGGCGCATTGGGGTTGCACTCCACGGGCGGCGGAAGTCTTTCCACCACCGCCGGGAGCACATCCTTGATGCCGTCTCCGCTCTTGGCCGACGTGAGCAGCACCTCGTCCGGGTCCACGTCCAGCAGCGACGACAGACTCAAGATGCTGTCGTCCACCTCGGCGTGGGGCATGTCGATCTTGGTCAGCACCGGCACCACGTGCAGGTCCCTCTCCTTGGCCGCGTAGTACGTGGCCAGCGTCTGCGCCTGGATACCCTGTGAGCAGTCTACCAGCAGCAGCACGCCTTCACAGGCCGAGAGCGACCGGTTCACCTCGTAACTGAAGTCCACGTGGCCGGGCGTGTCCACCAAGTTGAGCATGAAGGTCTTGCCCGTCTTGGGGTCTCGGTGCACCATGGACGCCGTCTGCGCCTTGACGGTGATGCCACGCTCCCTCTCCACCTTCAGGTTGTCCAGGAATTGGGCGCTCTCGCGCTCCTGGCGCGAGATATTGCCGCTGCTCTCGAGCAGGCGGTCCGCGAGCGTCTACAGGTCAAAATTAGCAATTATTACTGAAGACCTCCCACATACAGGAGCATTGATGAAAGTGTTGAATAAGATGCTTTAGCATGGTCGACGCACCGATTTGCCGTGGTCGATGTGAGCCACGATGCTAAAGTTGCGGATGCGCTCGGGCGTGAACTCCTCCAGCCGCTCGGACATGAACGGCCCCACCGTGGCGGGCGTGAGCGCTGCGTCCTCCTTGATGTCTCTGGAGGCCGTGGCCAGGCCGCGGAAGC
>JAHWLF010000657.1:382-12006 GCA_024679295.1 Phytophthora parvispora
ATTTACAATATTGTAGTCCGGCAGATGCCTACATTGGTGGCTGCCGCCGTCACGCGTAACATGTCCTCGCATGGAGGACGACTATCTCTACGGGCGTGTCTGTCTACAGCTGCGCCTCCCGGGCGTTGACCTCGTCCAGCGCGGCGGCGAGCGCCTGCACCGCCTCCAGCTCGGCAAAGTCCACCTGCGCCTTCTTGAGCACGCCGCGGATGTACAGCCGGCACGAGTACAGCGCCTTCTTGGAGCCCTCCGACAGGTAGTCCTGCGCCAGGCGAGAGGCCGCCGCGCACAGGTCCTTCACCTTCTGCTCCTCTCGCTCCCAGCCGGCGACCTGCAGAGCGCGGCACTGCTTCAGGCGGCAGTCACGCGCCTTGTCGGCGCGGCCCTCGAGGCCCTCGTTGAAGTGCGCGTACACCTGCCACACCTTGGCGTCGTTGGTCACGATGGACGTCACGCGGCCGAACAGCATCGCCAGCTGCTTCTTGTACTGCGTGTCGGACCGCGGTGGCGTCGCATCGGTGGCTGCAGCGGCCTCATCAAGCTCTGCCAGGTCTTCATCTTCGTCGTCATCGAGCTGGTCAACCTCGTCCTCCTCTTCGTCCTTTTCAATCGCACCGGCCTCGGCAGCAGCCTCCTGCTCCATCTTCTTTAGCGAGTCGGGATAAACAATGGCCTCCACGAGCCATGCCAGCATCTCGCTATCGACCGGACGCTTGTGCTTGGCGCGCATGTCCAGCAGTTGGTGCATCGCGTACATGGCCTCACCGTAGCGTTTGGTCTCCATGGCGCACAGCGCGTAGTTTTCCCACATCTGCCACATGTGACGCTTCTGCTTAAGAGCCTCCTCCAGCACGGCAAAAGCCTCCGCAAAGCGCTGGTTGTGCATGTGGATAGAACCGAGGTTGCCCCACGCCTCACCATTGTCCGGCTCGAGCTGCACCACGCGCGTGAACGCACGCATGGAGAGTGCCCATCGGTGCACACGCATCGCCATCGCTCCCAGAGTGAACCAAGCGCCAGTGTGCATCGGACCAACGCGCACAGCATCCTCGTAATGGGGGATAGCCGCATCGGGGTCGCCCTTCTCGAAGTAGTAGCGTCCGAGTGAACGTTTGGCCCGAGCGAATCTCTGTTTCGAGAGCGCCCAGGCTGTCTCGTAGTGCGAAGGCTCCTGAGTGAGATCTCCCAACGTGACCCACATAAATGGTGTGGGGGCGATCTCCAGACGCTCACGCACAAGCCGTTCAGCACGCATCGGCTTGTCCAAAAGCTGGTAGCACTTAACGACATCATCCCACATCTCGAGCTCCTCACAAATTTCAACAGCACTGCCTAGAACACCAAGCTTGAAGTAGCGCTCAGCCAGGTCGCGCTTGAGGGCATATCGCGGAGGGAACGCCAACGAATAGACAAACTGCATGCGCTCACGTGCTGGTGCAGAATCCGCAATGGACTGCAGCGTGTTCTGCGTGATCGTGAGTCGCGTGGTGTGTTGATCCACCAAGGCCTGCATCTGCAAAACAGCACGTTCACGGCGCTTCGAGCTCTCGCACTCAAGCCACGCGCGCTCCAGCAGCGCCGTGGAGTACACCATCCAGTTGTTGGGGTTCTCCAGCACACGCGTCACGTAGGGCATCATTTCCTCGCGCGTGAGGCCATCGTTAGCGTTACTGTTCTTCACGTCCAGACAGAGACCCAGTAGCACGATCTGGTCAACGATCTGCAGGTTGCCCTGCTCCGTGAGCTTACGGTCTTCAAATGCAATGCTCTCGAGGAGATAGTTGTCTTGATCCACCTGATCCAATTTGACGTCGCGATAAGACGCCTCGCCTTCTTGGACAAGCTTTTGGATGTGCTCCTCCTCCGCCGTAAGGCCACCGCCAGGTAGGGCAGCAGAGGACCCAGTGCCATTTTCACCTTCCGCCACCACTTGCTTACCGCCAAAGTCCACGTGAGTCGATTCTGCCACTGCAGTAGCGTAGATAGACTCGTTGTCCTCACTCTCAGGCTCTTTCTTAGATGCCGCAAGAAGCACCATCTGAGCCAAACTCTTGCGCTGGAATTTGGTGCGCTTACCCAGGGATCCGCTAAGTTGCACGCTCACGCCAGATACCTCCTTAGCACGCGCGAATGTAGATTTTCCACGTTTGTTCTTGTCGAAGTGGTGCTGCGCAAGCCCCCACTCCACGTACGCGCGAGCCAGAAGATATTGTGTGTCCTTCTCAAAAGCAAAAAGCTTTGTCGTTCTCAGCGTCTGAATGTAGCCACGACGAGCCTCAAACCACAGCGTGTTCGATGGCTGCTTCGCAAGCAGCAGCCGTTCGTGTGCCACAGCAGCACGCGCATTCCACCACGCAGCGGACTTGATCTGCTCCAGCATCTCGCCAAGCGCGCGGATAGCGGCCCCACCAGTAATCTGGCGCTTAGCAGGTCCCTCCACAGCATCATCCGACACCTCATTGTCGTTCTCTCCGTGCACCACCTCGGTAGCAGCCACAGACCAGTCGTTGTACGCGTGGTTGCCTACGAAGTCCAGCAAGCAGCGACCAATGAGCAAAAACTGCGGGTACTCACAGATGGAGAACGGGCTTTCACCATCCACCTGCAGAGCCACCAGCGCGTCGCTGTGGGTCTTTTTGTCGTTGCTTTCAGTCGAGCTGGTCACGAGGTGCGTGGACAGATCCAGCAGGTCACGCAGCGTCTCATTCTCGAATGCCGGCCCCGTGTAGTTGGCCTGCACGTACATGTCGAAGAAGGTGACACCAACGAACAGGATCTCGTACGAGGCCACAAGGCGGCTCTCGGCGCTGTCGCATTGGTCAAGCAGGTAGCTCTGCAGCGCCGACGCGATGCTGCCGCAGATGTGAGCGTCCTCATCCTCTTCGTCCTGCTCTTCGCTGCGCAATTGAGCGGCAGCCTGCAAAAGTTTCTGCGCCTGCGGTAGGCGGATGACATCCGCGTATTGTCCCTCAGAGATAAGCTTTGCCATTGCCAGAACTGGAGCCATGTCGTCGCCGTCCTGGAGCGCATCCTGCGCCTTGACGATGCTCTTGGTGTCGCTCTCCAGGACTGCGCGCTCCAACGCGAGCAGGCGCTGTTCCAGCAGGTCTTGCGCGGCATCTTGCGAGCTGTCGATGGCCGAGAGGCTCACGCCGCACAGCTCCTGCATCAAGTCGTCCGCGTCCGCCATTGCCTCCGATGGAAAATGTGACCTGCGTTGCTTGAATGGCTCAGAAAGTGGTCGATTACGAATCACATGTTCCTACAATAGGGGTAGGAATATGTGTTGACGTACACAACCTTCATACATAGGTTAAACCTATACTACTAAAGAGCATGGTGTGGGTCCGTATGACCTTGAGTAGGTAGACCACTCGGGAGACCACTTGCCCCAATAGCCTTTCAAGCCTTGCAAATGCAAATTCGACGTTCAGAAGTCGTATATATCGGGACCACCGGATGGATAGAGTTGGACTTTGTACGGCTACACCGCACGTTTCAGGTCATTGTACTCTAATGCTCGATTAAATTCAATCAGGCCGAAAAAAAGGCAAGAATTCATGAAAGAGGTACAGCGTATCGCAAGTAACGCAAACGGAGCTATTACAGAGGGTGGCACCTTAGAGGGACGACATACATATAAATTATACGAAAAAAGAGGTAGCCTTCTGACACAAGGTACAGCTCCTTCGTCCTGTCGCTGCTTCCGTGGCTACCACTGGCGGCCTACCAGAACTCACAACTTTGGAAGCACCCTCATACAAAGTCACTGTGTAGCCTCCGTTTGGGTTTAGGCGTGAAATAAGTTTGAGTTCCCTATTGGGGGCGTGCGGTAGCAACGTTTTTATTGTGAAAGAGTTCCGCTATGGCGCAAGTCACGCTAACCGTAGCCCAGAAGCCCCAGCTCATTGAGCACCACCGCCAATCTTTATGGACAGGGTATGGAGAATACGTATGGCACTGCAGTCAATTTTCTGCGCATGACTCACTTTGGGAGGGTGCTTCAATGAACTGCTCTCTGTAATGGCACTGCAGTCAATTTTCTGCGCATGACTCACTTTGGGAGGGTGCTTCAATGAACTGCTCTCTGTGTTCGTAGATTCATGTTGTTAGACACGCAAGTTGAGTAGATTGTCACACCAGGGGTATGACAGCGATGGGGCTATACGTCAATGCGCACTTGAGCAGTACATTTTGTGGGCTCAGCGCTGCTGCATATATTAGAAGCGCTTGTGTAGCTGCAAGTTCTCGATAACATGGTTCTCTTCTACTTCGGAGGCATAGACAGTACCTCTTGTCTGGGCATGCGGGGTCAAATTATCCTACACGGGCGTAGCTTGCCGCTCTACAGTCCTCTTCTTTTGGGGCTCGTGTTGCTACCACCGAATTTCGACGGCCATTATTTGATCATTCACGGCGAGCATGTCATCCACGAAAACAGGTGTCGAAGTTGTTATCCATTATCTAGGGGAAAACTATTTTTTTTTCATTTGTAATCCACGAAAACAGGTGTCGAAGTTGTTATCCATTATCTAGGGGAAAACTATTTTTTTTTCATTTGTGTGCATCCAAAATACATCATTCAGCTCCAGCCTTTTCAGGACGATGCTATATTTGGGAATGGTGGGACTTGGCGGATTTCCGTGATGATCAAAATTAGGTTTTGCTTCAGTATTTTCGGTTACACCAAAATTCATACCGAAATCAAAGAACGTGTATATTGAAGTTGAAGCGACCCTCGCATCCGTCTTAAGCTGCCTGTTTTTCCACGAAACCTAGAGCCTTGTACAGGAAGCGCAGCCGCAAGTAGGGCAGCAACTTGTACATGCAGTCGTCTTACGAAGCGTTGCAAAGCAGCATCTCCAGTACCGCAATGAACTACACGCCACAAGAACTCCCATCCTTCTGAGTGCACCACTTCACCTTCTCGTAGCTCACCATGCCTCCTAGTTGTAACACTCCTTCGATCACCGAGCGCACGCTCTTCTCAATAATTGCGTAGTTGCTTCGACTCTGTAGAGTACCGAACATGAAGCACGTCGCCTTCTTCGTACCCTTGCCGACCGTCCTGTCAATGAGAAATGCTACCCAGTGGCGCTGAATGTGGATGATCCCAATGACACGTTTGCTGTTTGGGTCGGCAGCACCAAATCCCGCTGTAATCCTGCGCTTTTGCTCCGGCAACGCAAAGTCGTGGTAGCTAGGGCTGAGAATGCCTACGTCTGAGTTAGCGTCGCGTAAGCCTTGAGCGACACGAGTGTGGAAGTCGTGTGCAGCCATAAGTTTTCACGGAAGTTCAGCAGTTGATGGCCATTCACGTATTCACCAAGCACGCAATTCACCCTAAAATTGAGCGTTTCTACGTAAGCCTTGTGTTCATTCTGCAATACACAAGATACTTTGTCAAATTTGGTGCATCTTCAGTTGAATTGCTGTGAAATGAGCTTACCTTTCTGATGGTGCAGGTGCGCATCACCAATACGAATCTCTGACGCGCCTCGAGAATGCTCGCCGTAGCGTCGAGCTGATCAAATGTGGCGTAGCCGTAGTCTGGCCAGTATGCAAGTAGGTCAATATTCTGCTTCATCTTGATCGCTTCAATAGCCTCCATCACAGTGGATAGTGGAGGGATACCCTTGCTAACTGGAACGTCTTGGTTGACCTTGAACACCCTGGCAGATAGCGGTCCGGGGACGTCAACTTGGGGCAATACTAGCGCGTCCACCATAGGCTCAGAGTGAAATAGGCTGTAGGGTCCATCTAGTAAAGCTGCAAGATCGTCAAATGAAGCGGAGTTTCCCACTTTTCGTGACGGTATTTAGCTGCCAGTTCTAATGCAGCTTCACGGTCTTGTTTTGCTTGAGCACACTTCCGCTGAGACTTGGTCATCCTGTTGATCACAGGACGCTCCGCAAACGCCCACGCTACTGGCGTTGCGTGTTCCTCACTCTGGCCTCTTGATTCGGTTGAAACTTGTGTGTGTTCGGTATAATCTTGTGACGACGTTTGGTCGGAAGGGGTAGCGTTGACAGCATCGCGTGCCGAGTCTGCACCTGCGTGTAGGGCGGCTTCATCATCCGCGGGCGCATCGACGCCATACATAGTGCCACAGCGTTCATTTTCACTGCTTCCGAACCGGCCACTGTCGTCAACCTTGATAATACCTTTGCTGACATCCGTAGCGTCAAACCATCACTAGACGAGAGCTGCGAAAGACCTGCGTCTACTGCCGAAGACACCTGTGTCATAAGCCCCGTGAATACAGGAACATCGCGCGCCACAAGGCGACCACGTCGCCGGAGTTCAGCGCCTCATAAAAATCCTGTAGCCACTTGAGGGCTATCCTAAATGTTGGTGTTGATTGAAGCGCCATTCGTTCAATGATCTTTTTTGCTGTCGCCTTGGCTTCGACATACATCGCAGCACCCGACAGCGCTCGACCCTTCCGTCGCGATGGACAGATCCCTTGCATCAAGCTGCCACACGGCAGTTCACCCGAGTCGATGTTGTTTTCAAGGCTCTAGACTATCCATCGTGTAGGGAGACAGTGCATTGGGGGGAGCACCGTCTCGAAGTTGCACGTGCTGCGGACGTACATCACGTGGCGACAAGGCAACAAGCACGTCTTCACGAAGATGGAGTTGCAGCAATTAGTCTGTACATCACGCAGTAACGTGTCGGCCATCAATACCAAAGTTAACAAAATAAACCAAAGGTAAAATAATCCACCATTACTTGAAGGCATTTACCCTTGTGTTGACTTCACGTACATCTCCAGATCTTGGGCTCGTAATAGTAGCTCGTCCAGGTGTACCAAGCTCCACCGTGTAGGCTGCTGCAGGTGTGGCGTGTTGCCTCGTTTGTAGGAAACCCACTCATCTTGGTTATTGTCCCAGTTTACCATGAATGTGCGGAACAGCTTGTGCGATGTATCCCCACCAAGCAACTCCAACATAGCTCCTTTCGCGTCTTCATACTGGTCCTTGGTGCTTGCGTACACCATCAACCGCATCAGGCTTTCCACTTCCTTGTTTACTGCGGGCGCCAGACGCGCAGCCTGCTTCCTCAACCACGTAATGACGTGCCACTGACATAAGAGCTGCCCAGCATCGGGCAGCTCCTCTCGCAGAACTTCCTTCTCACGAGCAGCATTATCCGTCATCACCACTTGGATCTTGGCCCTGTGAAGATCTCCATCACTCGTTGCGGATTATCCTTGTGCTCGCTGTCTACAAGTGCATGGTGAACATATTGACCCATTGGTATGGTTAGATTAGTGTATTAAAGGACATCACAACTAAAATATCGTCTACGTCGATACCTTTCCGAACACGTCGTGCACTACGAAGCTGAACAACTTGTAGCGGTTCACGTTCGTGTCATGCGTGATGTCCACGATAATCACCTCGGGAAAAGCTTTGAACAAGCGCTTCATTCTTGCGGGCTGGAACGTGGCAAAGCGAGCAACGTTGGATTCGCAATCCAAGAATTTCTGCCGAGTTTCCACCATGATGTCTGCAAAACTCTTCCACCGCGGCAAACGCGCTGTGCGTCGGTCAGACCAGCTCGCTCGACGACTTTGTATCGCTGCACCATGTTGTAAACGCCTCGCCGAACGGTTTTCTAGCCTAGGAAACCCCACCGAAGATCCACAACAAATAATTAACAGTAAACCAAAATCACACAGAAAATGAACAACTTTACCTATTCGTTCACGTAGATACTGCAATATGCCATGAGTATTAGCCCCTGCCTTGTGCAGGACAGCCACGTCCTCCGTCAGCTGCAGGCCTTTCACCGTTCGATTTTCCGCGTAGCTCTCCCAAATGTGCTTGTTCAAGTCGTGGTTGTGGTTGCCACTGGCGTTCACGCGCAAACGCCAAGATCCGCTGAGCGTGGCAGCAACACGGGCATTCACCCTAGTCTTGCACTTGGTGTCGCAAACATTGTTGTGGATGCGTTTTCCCTTGCCCTTCGGCTCATAGGGCTGGCCATGCGTGCCGACGAGAGTTTCCGAGTAGATGATCAATTCTTTCGGCACCAATGTCACAGGATTGCGTGCCTTTTTCCCAAGGCGCTTCCTTGTCGTGCCGTATCGAAGGTTTCGAAGTTGGACCGATGTACTTGTTCGTTTGAAAAACTGTTGGAACTTCTGGGCCTGGAACTCGTCGAAAGCGTTGTGAAACGTCTCCCACGAGTCGAACGAGGTGCTGAAGCCGTAGAATCACACAAGCGCTGCCCGCATCACACGAAGGTCGTATGTCGGCCTCGTCCAAAGCTAAAATGACTTCAGCAAGGGCATCGTCGTACGAATCCGAATCTGGCTCTATGCCAAACATCTCGCGCGCCGCGCGTGCTTCCCACCGTTCGCTCATGCGTTGCTCTCGGGCGTCGATTCTGGTCTTCTTCTCGGTCTTCTTCCCATCTTCATTTCGCAGCATGGCGGCGGCACTCCGGGTGAGTTTGTGCCGACCGCCTAACGCAAGCCGGATCTCGTGGTCGTTGCTTCGTGCGCGGGCAACGTTCGCGGCCCGCTGCGCTTCCAGCACGCCGCGATTGTACACAGGCAGCGGCGGGAGATCGCGAAAAGTGTTGCGAGTGTCTTGTCGAAGCTTGCGCTGGCACTGCTGGCTCAGGGTCTACTCCAACTCAGCGCTGTCGCGCTGCGCATGCGTCACAGAGGCGTCTCCGAGATTTGATGAGCGCTCCGACGTGTCAAGCTAAAAGAAACACATATCGATAACACAGATTCACCACCCAAGGCTCGCATGTAAGCGTACCGTGCCAGTTGTGCGCGCCATTTTTGTACAGGGGCCTTCACGCTGCTGTCTCCAACGGAGCAGATCGACAAATGCCATCCAATACGGGGGGGGGGGGGGGGGCGGAGGCGCTTTTATTTTTCGAAAAATCAGCGCCAGCACGGTAAGGTAATTTATTGTCGCCTACCCCTGACAAGCTCAACCCGAACCGCGAAAACTGGCTAGATCTGGTCTACCAAAGCTTTACAGGATTAGACTGTAATCACACTGAGCGTGAAATCTTGATTCGGTGGTTGCAGCATATGCCTTCTTTTGGTCGGTACAGACTTCTACTTCGATAAAGGAAACCTGATATTTACAAAATTGTGATAGTTAATGTAATACTACAAATTTGTATGTGTGAGCCAATCACAACTCATACATTATTAACCATTTAGCTACCAGAAAATTGATGCGGGTCCATCCAGACCTCTACGAGGTCTACGAGGACGAATCAACTGACCGATATTTCTAATTTGGGCATCTTTTCATCCAATCGGTGGCAACCAACTTCCTATCCCTCCCTCTACAATCTTGTGCAGCTCACAACCGCCCGTGCCATTTCATAGGTCCCGTGGAACCCGTACACGACGACCTCTGTTGCTGATGTGGTGGCACTACGAGGAAGAGCTGTGGCTGGCAGCAGGACGAGTGCAGGGCAAGCTGCGGCAGCGGAAGCACCGCAATCGCGTGCTGAGGCAGACGCTGAGTCGCCTTTATCTCTACCAGAAGTCTGGCAACCTGGGCGGATCCGTACCTCGCTGTGTGGCCAAGAAGTTGGCGGAGTTTTGGGCAGACTCTCCGAAGGTATGAATGATGTATACTATGCTTATGATTCTGATAGTTTCAGTTTCTCAATTGGTGTGATCATCTTGTTGCTTTTGTTGCGCGTAAAGGTGACGGGTTCGTCGGTGGAGGCTCGGCAAAGCGCCTCCAGTGCCGTTCGAAGTTGAGGTGAGTTTTTGAGCGCGTCTTTTGTTGTGAAAGACCGTGAAGCACTCTACGTGAAAACCAACCTCACCCTTTGTGCACCCATATCGGGATTTCTTTTTGGTGTTTCGTACGCAGCAGAGATGACAGAGTAGCTCGCTGTTGTTATGATCAGTGAATTTAGGCGTTATCACGTGAAGTGAAGTGTCCATCCCAACTATCTCCTCCAATGTCTCGGTGGCGTGCTGCTTCTGCTGCACTCACGCCGACGCTTATTCTGTTTCGCGCCACTGGTAAGTACGTCAGCTATCCTACGTTTGAATTCGCGCAAGGACACCCCCTTTTCTGCGTCTGGCTTGACTGTACTGAGCATGGTTTGCGCGTATATTATTGTGAGGTCCATAAGCCAAATGAACATCGTCATTCCAAGCCGCTTTTTACAGCACCTGATTGGATTGGTGTTGCGCAGTTGATCAACACGATCGACCGCGTTCATACAAAGCTTGTATACAGCAATTATAGTCGGCGCCATGAAAACTTTGCGGTGCAAGATTCGACCTTCAGTCCAGCGTCGGATCGGATAGGTACCATGACAGCAAAATACAGCTTCGGGTGATGAAGAGGGCAATGTCAGTGCAGAGGGCGTAGCCTTCAAGTCGTTTGTGCTGAAGATGACCACTTTTCTATCCTTATACACGATATAACCCGCTCGCTCAGCTTGCAAAATTGCTGGTTCGTATTGAATTCGCTTTGACTTTGGTTGTCGGTGTTGAGCATTCTGATGGGCTTTCTTCTTCGCCTCCCACCCAGGTTCTGGGTCTACTGCAGCGACCAACTCGCAAGTCCCTCGTTCGCTAGCTCCAACACGTGCAACTGCTGCTGTCAGGGCATTTATCCACCAAGTTGATACGCACTGTCCCCAGCAAGTGCATCTCGCCGTCCGTAAATTTTAGCAGTGCTTTAGCAAATGTGTGACGAGTGTAAAAGTTATCCGAAACTACAAGGCGATGCCCGGTTGGAGATTGCAAAGTTCGAGTTTGATGGCCAGCCATAGCAATCTACATTGCCGTTGCTGTGACCGGTTCGATGGCTACATCTTCAGCCCGCAATGTGTTGTATAGTGGCGTTCTCAATGTTGGAAACAGGTTGGTATATCGCTCAACAGGCGTGGAGGGCATGCTGTTGCCGGACGAGGTATCCCACAGCGAGTGCACATACAACGAGCTCCACCCCACTACAGCGTAAAACCGAACCCCGTATTTGTCGGGTTTAGATGGCATATATGTTTTTGCCCGTGTCAGTGCTTTCGTTCGCACAGTCATTTCGTCAATGCTAGTAACCTCAATAGGAACGGGAAACCCTGCAAACCGCTGCAGGAAATGCTCCATAACTCCGCGGCATCGCCAAAGCGGATCGTGTTCTTTCTCGAAGGATGGCTGCTGGGGTGGATGTAGAGCAAGAGCACCACGGATCTGCTGAAACCGGTTTCTAGACATCGTCTCGATAAATGCCTGCTGCCCAAGACGCCCAGACCAGAATTCAGCTATTTCATTCTATGGGCAGATGCTCATTGCGATCTCAAGGCCGAAGTTGGCGTTGAACTCGCTTTCAGTGATTTTTGCGTGTCCTTCCTCTGTGGTGTAGCGGGATCGGCCAAAATCTAGTTAAGGCCCGATCGAGCTTCCCACCAGCGCCCAGACACCGACTAACGGAGGGGAACCCCGACGATCCGTGATCGGCTGAACTTGGTCTCACCTTGGGTACCCGTCGACGGGCTGGATCTGCTCTCTGGAGGCTCCGAAGATGCAGCACTAGGCGAAGATTTAATGTCTTGGTGTGTCTTGGGGATATTGGGTGGTGTAGCGCGGGAATCTCCGCTCTGCGTCCGAACGTGTA
>JAHWLF010000658.1:0-11982 GCA_024679295.1 Phytophthora parvispora
CGGAAGATGCGCGACGTGCTGCGCTTGGCCGCCATCGCGCGTGCGTCTTGGGCTTCGGGTGGCGGGGCTAGACTACTGCAGACTGGACTGGGCTATTGCTGCGCACGGACGGACGCACGGACGGACGGAGGAGCTGGCGGTCTAATTGTGAGGCGGAATGGCACCTGGCAGCACACCTGGACCAGACTGCGGGGGAGAGGCCCAGCCACAGCGGCGCAAAATAGACACTGAATGGCCCTAGCCCTGACCGTTGCGGGACGGCCCACTTATGTCACTCGCGCCGCGATTTCGGCCAATCGCGCGGCGAGAAGCGCACAGAAAAGCTTGAAGCAGCGCGGAAACGAGCCAGTGGGGAGCCAGGCCCCGCACTGTCGAGTCGAGTCGAGGCGCCTTCGAGCTGTTGTTGTGGGTCTTGCCGCTGCTGTTGGTGTTGCGGCTGCGGCGGCGATTTGCAGTCGGCGCGACGACCGCTAATCAATTCGACAGTGCGGTGTCGGTCTGGGTGTGGCGTCGTGCGTGGCAACAGCAGGGACCTCTTCTGTGCACTGTTGAGGCGACCGACCTCACTCCTTGCTCCTCCGCCGGCCGCAGAGGCGCGAATGGAGACCGTTGGGCTCGTTCGCTCTGCTCTCTGCGATTAAAAGGCAGCTGCGTGCCGTGCCGTGCAGAGCGCCCGGTCTGGAACTTGCTGGTCTCTATTGACGTTTCGGGGTCACATCAATTGGTGGGTGGGGTGCCGCACACAGTCTGGTGTGGACCACGCGTTTGGTCCGACCTTGGAGTGGCACAGTGTACCGAGCATTCGACGGGATCACCTTGCGGCAACCCCTTCGCCCATTGGAATGGACGCCAGGGCATGTACATGTACACTGCGCAGGTGCCCCTCATCCGTCTATCGTGTTTCAAATATTGGAAGTGCTCGCAGTACTAATATAGTGCACACCTGACTTGTCCACTCCGGAACAGTGCTGAACAAGAGATTTGCTCGGGTCAACTTCAACTCGCGCTGGTGGTTGGCCGCGAGCAAGCAATGTTTCACTGAGGCGACAGGCTACAGTTAGAACGCTTTTAGTGCTGCAGTGCTTCCACACCGGTCGAATGTAGGAAAGGATACCCGTGCTGCGTCGAGCGCTGCCGAAGGCACCCGATTTTTAGTTGGTTTGGCGTGCAGCTGGGTCGACACCTGCTGCCGCTTGAACGTAAAGCCGAGGGCAGATGTCCGTGGACATTCGGTTTCCGCTTTCGCCATCCGAGCCGATGGTTTTCACGAACCGAGATGTTTGGCTCCAGCCGTGGTATGCGCTTCTGGTCCAGGACACAGTTGACTCACTGTCGGGTCTCGGCCAGAACTCAGCTCCCGCTCGCCCTGGAGAGCATTTCAGCAGAAGTTTACCAACGAATATCCATATCGTGCTCACTTGTAGTATTTGAGTAAAAATTCGGTTTGGGATTTTGGGATTTGCCCACCGATGGATGAGAATTGCTGCAGTCGCCACCGTGATAACTTCCTGTAGGTGTGCACCAAGATTTTCAGAGACATCATGCTTTGCAAGCATATTGATCTCACTCGCTGTCCTCGATGGGGGTATGGAGAAAAGCATGTTCTAGTTCGTTGTGCGACCGTGACAATCGCAACCATCGTGGATACATGTACTCAGACCTAACTACCGACTTCAATGATCCTACACTCTGTGTTGGCCGGCCCCACTTTTACAGCCTGTCGACGCTCAAGTTATCATCATCTTTGCATTTTTGCAGATACCTTCCCTTGCCGCTCACTCCTACAGCCGTTCCTTTACGCCATGCTCGCGTTGTAGAAGCCCCGTTAGGATCGGATCACACGTGTGCCGTTTGTCGGGTTACTCTACGCGATTCCATGTGACAACGTGGTGGGCAAGTTTTGTAAATCACCGATAAACCGGTCTGTTGTCATAGCTTAGCATCAAGCATCTCCGCAGCAAGCAAGTCGGCCAGCTCCATCTCACCGAAAAAAATTCCCTACACCGAAATGGCAGCAAAATCGTCATGTTTAAGGATCTCACTCACGTACAAGAGCCACGTTTTCAAGCCCGGGCTCTTGCTGTCCGATTGGAGAAGCTTGAGAACTTCTTCAGCAGTTTTGCCCTGACTCAGCCATAGTTTCTGCTGTAGCGTGGTTGCAAAAGAGTCTGCATTCTCATCATTTATTGCTGTAACGGAGCTTCGTCGCCGTTGTGCGTCTGCAGCACTGCCAACATGACTGTCTCTGGATTAGTTTTGCTTATCATCGCTGCATATGACGCTCAGCCGGCAAAAATCGATCGAGAGCCTTGAAAATGTCGTCTGCAGTATTTTCCAACGGCAATCCAAATACGACTTGCAACTCCTACATTTTAGCCGCAATCTTGATCGTTCGACTAGATACTTTGTTTCGCCACCACAATCATCTTTGTGAAGACTTCGTCGCCGTGCCGCACGTTTATAATTGACTCGCAGGGATTTTTAACGTTCGTCCTGGCCAGCAGCATATCACACGTACACTCGACATATTCGTAGCTAACTCATCGAATTTGTAATCGCACCACTTGGTCGAGAGTACTCGGTTCGAAACGAAAGGTGTGTCATTTCCAGCACCTTTTAACCGGGGACGACGTGGGAGAATGAGGATCGTGGCGACGGCGAGTTAGTATTCCCGCTTCCGTTGCTACTACCATGAGGTTGTGCACCAGAAATTCGTGAACGCATAATTGATCCAAAGCGCTTGACCTGCCGGTATTTTAGCATCGCGACACCGCCATGACCGGTTCGTGCCGTGAACGCTGCTGTGGCTTGCAGATAATTGTGCAGCGTGTCAATTTTTTCCTCTAGCGAGACAAGCGGTAGCGGGGTAAAGCCACCGCTCTCTTCAGTTCGATCTTTCTTCTTGTCGGGCATGGGGGCGCCCATGCGAGCGCAAATGAAGTTGTGGAGACGACGAGCGTCGTCGCGCTCTTGCTCCCATATCGGCTTCGGGGGCTCCACCACAAGCGATAACCGTCTCGAGCGCGTGGGTGATGCTGAGGTCGATGAGGCGCCAGTCAAAGACGGTGCTCTCTTCTCACGCTTGTTGGCTTCTACTTGCACACACCAGTCGTGTGCGTGCTCGAGACAAATCCACTTTCCGACGGGGAAGATACACAACATTGAGCTCTTGAGTAACTGCGCGGGTTTGAGGTTCATGGCGTAAGTCACCGCTTCCATTTCCGAGGAGAAGAGCGCGTGCACGGCCACGAACGGCTCCTCGTACTGCGATTGAGCCACCTCAAGCTTCGAGAGCACCACACTTGCTACAGCAAACGTGCTTCGGGCACTGTTGGCGCCAGGGTCGAACGTTTTCCTTCGAGGTGACACGCCACCGGACTGGTTTGAAGGCGGCATTTGGTCAGCTGGATCGATGACGCTGCCAGGTAGAGTTGTTCGCGCTTCGTTGTTGTTTGACGCACTTGGTACGGAAGAGACCAGCACTTCTTGAAATGACGCGAAATGCACGCCTCCATCTCCTGTACTTGAATGCAGCGAGCTTGTCGATTCTTCAGTGAATGCACTAGACAGCGCTCTTGTCCTTGGGCTGCCCATTTCTGCCATTTGTTGTAGTTGTAGCCGCTCCTCGTCAATTTTCGATCGTTCGGTGCGTGGAATGAGCGCGTATGCCTTCAGTGGCAAAGCGTAGTACTTGAGATTGGTCACTCCGACACTCTCCTGGAACCTCTCGGCGGCTTCACGGACTGCGAAAAGAGATCGAGCCGACTGGATAATCTGAAAAGCTGGGGACTTCTTGGGCGAAAAAGTGGCTTCCGAGCGCTCTTCGCCGCTTTCGTCCAGGATGACAAAGGCTGCATAATCTGTCTCGTTCACGCTGTCAAGCTGCAGTCGCTCAGCATTGAAACGTGACGGTGAATACGACTTGGATGGAGAGGACGAGGATTTCCGGTTGGCGCTTGATGAAACCACCTTGGGCTGCTGTAGCCGAGCTTTTCGAGCATCGTGACCGTGTAGTTTGGTGCCTGCAGGACGTGAGAAGGTGAAATTCTCCTGGAGAAGCTGGCTCAGTGCTTGTGAGGTGATCTTCAGGCTGCGGTTCGAGTTTCTCACACTCGGAGAAGGCTGGCGCAACGGCGACACGGTTGACGGTCGAGAAGTTTCTGGTGCTTGAGCATTATTATCATCCTGCTCAACCTCCTCCAAGGACCTTGTCGTGCGATTCCATGATGTACAAACCTGCTTCTCCACGACTTTGATGTCGAAAAAGGCGAGTGGGTTGCCCTCTTTCAAGACTTCAGCTTGTCGATGTTCTTCTGCTGCCAAGACACCATCTAGCTGCCGCTGTCGGGCGGCACTGGGGGGTGCGTCTACGTTGAACGATGTGACGTAGTTGCCGAGTGTTTGGTCAGGGTTGAAGCACTTCTTCATGGCTTTCGCTTCTTGCGCCAGTAACAGGAGCTCGTTCGCAGGGACCAACGCCTGCCTCGCCGTGTTGCTTGACGCTGTACTGCGAGACGTGTCAGGGTGTTTATCCCCACTAGGAGGAGGGAGAGGTAGCGGAGGCAGCGTAGCTCCTGTAGATGACTGGAGGGCTTCCGACTTCTTCGGGCTGGATGAACTACGTCGTGACTCCGTTATTGCAGCAGTAGCTTGACGCGTATGCGGAACCTTCGCAGGTGTGCCCCTACCACGGTCTCTGCTAGTTCCTTGCCGCATTGCAGCAGCAGCAGACGGCAAAATCTTCTCGATGCGCTCATGATTTACATGTTCGCGAAGTACCTTTTGCTTGTACACTTCCCACTTCTGCGTCTTGTGGAATCGATCCAAGTACACGATGCTTTCTGCGTGGGACTGAGCAGCAGCGCGTAGTGTTTCTCTAGCGGACCGGGAAAGACGATGAAAGACATCATACTTCGAGAGAAGCAGCACCTCCACCGGGGTACTAGCGCTGACGGTCACTTCTCGGTGAATCACCTCGTTGAAATTCGCCCCAGCAGCCCTACATTTGCGTACAAACACTGTCAGCCAGCACACAAACAACGAAACACTTGTCGTTGTACTACGTACGCGTCATCGCCTACGACTCGAAAGCGGCCGATACGCTCAACGAAAACCTCATGCTTGACGTGGGTAAATGGATCTGCGATCTCTTTCGTGACAACGAGCTCTCCGCGAACAACGAAGTAGACATGCGTAGCTCGATCACCTTGATTGTAAAGAACGCTCCCGGTAGACAACTTTTGCTCCAGTAACACGTACGACAGCTCCTTGAGCAAGTCCCCCGTCCACTCCGGCGTCTGGAACATCGGAATCTGGTCCAGGACTCCCACTCGCTTCGCCATATCCTTCTTCTGCATACGCCGGAGGGTGGAGTTGTAGTCCTTTTCACAGATCACCAACAGTTGACACTCCTCGCGTGTGATCACCGTCGCGCTGCGCACGCCTCGGCCTTTCATGAGTGCTAACTCGCCAAAGTGCGCGCCTTCTGTTAGATTGACGAGCTTGGTCATCTGGACGTTGCCTTTAAAGTCCTTGGAGTTGATGTTGACGTCCACGGAGCCACTGAAGATGATGTAAAACAAGTCCCCTACTTCTCCTTCACGGAACACACAGGCTCCAGCAGGCAGCGTTTGAAAATCCACGACTAGGCAAAGCTCACGAACGAAGGATTTCGGCAAACTGCGGAAGAACTTGAGCGTCTGGAGATACTCGCTGAGCATGTCGATGTCAGCCTTGGTGCGCGCGTGCTTCTTTTTGGTCAACACCTTGACGTATTCACGTTGTGTACGCTGCACAGGCCGCTGGACGCCGATACCGTTGGCAATCTGCATCCGCGAGAGGAACTCGAGCTGGTCGTTCTTGAGCATCAAGTTGTAGTCGCTCCGCGTGATCTTGACGAGCTCGGTGGCGCTCTTCGACAGCACCGTGGCGGCTCGCACGTCGTTGTTGAGCAGCGAGCGCTCGCCGAAGTAGTCTCCTTTGCCCAGTTCGCACACTGTGACCTCCACTACCTCACCGAGAATGCGTTGGCTAACGCGAACCTCCACCGTCCCGCTGAAGACGATGTAGAGCGCGTCGCCTTCGTCACCTTGCCGGAAAATGGTCTCATCCGGGTGGAATGCCACGCTCGTCATGCGACGACAGAGCAGATCGAGCTCGGACGGCTGCAGACGCTCGAAGTCCGTCGTGATCTTGAGTTTGGTTGTCTGGAACCAGACGCCGAGCGCCTGCAGGTCCATCTGCGAGCGCTGCTCGCCGTCCAGCGCGAGCGCGCGGCGACAGGACTCCTCCAGTATCAGCGTCCGCCCGTACAAGTGGTGTGCCTTTGACGTTTCGTCCAGATCGAAGCCCGAGTGCACGCCGTCGAGCTCTTCCCACGCCGTGCCGTCCTCGTCTTCCTCGTTGTTGTTGGTGTTGTCTGCTGCGCTATCCCCCGCCGCGCCGTCCTCGTCCGGCTCCTGCTGCTTCCGCCTCAACGTGGACAGTTTGATCCAGTGCGACATCACTCGCGACTGCTCTTCGGGCACCGTCGCCGCGCGCCCGACCTGCTTGGCGACGAGCGCCTGCTGCACCAGGTTCTTCATCTCCCTGCTCTTGAGCATCTGCGCCAGCGAGATGCGCTTCTCCGCCGCGGCAGGTCCACCGCCATTCGCTGCATGGCTAAGCCCCGCATCCCCCGGGCCGAGTCGGGACACCCGACGCACCACGCTGGTCATGACCGAGGCCCACGGATCGCTGGGCTCCGCCTGCACCACGTTCTCCATGGACTTCTGCAGCTTGTGCATGGAGATGATGGAGTGTGCGGCGCGGCTGAAGCCCTTCAGTCTGCCGCTCAAGTTCTCGCTGGCTCGACCGCCGGAGGCATTGGAGTGAATCGTGGCAGCATTGGCATCGACTGTGGCGTCGACGGTCTCCGATATTGTAGCAGGGGTACTGGCAGTTGAAGTTGAAGTTGTCAGCGGCGTCTTGGCTCGCGGAGCCACCTTCACACTGGCGATTCCGCCGCGACTGCCGCGTCCGCGGCCTTTTCCTCGGCCTTTAGGCGTCGACGGAGCCTTCGGATGCATCACGCCTCAGTGCGCAGGAAGCTAGTTAGGTGGTCAACCACGAAAAAAAAAACTTCAACTTCTATAAATGGCTACATTGACAGTGTAGCCATGTGTGTCCTCAAATCCGTTAGACTATCTCCCATCATAGCATGTTGTCTGATAGTTATTGGGTTTTAAGCCAATCACCGCGCCTTCCTCCCACACTGTAGCCCCAGCAGCCGGACACTTCATGGCCACCACGAGCGCGTCGGCGGCGGAGGCTCCTGCGTGCCCCGAGACGCCCGAGACGGCAGATCCGACAGTGCCGACGTCTGCACAAGCCAACGCAGCAGACGCAGACCAAGTTTCAAGTACAGAGACGCCCCAGGAGACCCAGGAGACGCAGAACAAGACGACACACCGTTGAACTGCCAGAGTGTAGCCATGAAGGACAGCGGAAGTAGCCATCTTGCAGACGGCGTCGGTGGCCGCACAAGTCACCCGAGAGCTGCAGCTGCTGCGGCCAATGCCGAGATGGCCAAGCAAGTCCAGGAGGAGGAGACGCCGATCAGCGTCATGTTCGCCAAGGCTGCGAGCGCTGCAGCGCCCAAGAAACCGCAACATCATGCCCCAGCAAAGAATGTAGCCAAGATGAAAGAAGTAGCCATCTTAGCTGGTGAAGAGAAGAGTGTAGCCATGTTCATGGACGAGCAGCCTTCAGTGGAGGAAGGCAAGAGAAGACCCTCGAGGGCTGCAGCGACCGCCGCCACCGCCGGCATGGCGCGGCAAGCCAAGGAGGAGGCAGGCTCGCTCGGGATGCTCATGGCTTCGGCCTTGGTGAGACCCATGGAGCAGGAGCTGACGGTGGAGCCCACCTCCAGCGACAAGAAGCGGACAAGGGAGATGGCTACACCTCCTGCCAAGAGATCTCGAGTGACGACAGCGCAAGGCAGCAATAAAGTGGCGCAGGACACGCTGGAGATCGCCAGTGCCGAACAGCAGCCGCAGAGAGGCAAGAAGCGACGCCAGGCCCCGGTGTTCGAAGCTGCGCCGATCATCACGGACCTGCCACCACTGCCATTCACGACTACAAGTCCCGAGCTGAAGCTGAAGAACAAGAGCAAGGCCAAGAACAAGAGCAAGCAGGCGGGGACGTCGAAGACGAAGGGGAAGACGTCGGCGGAGGAGGCGCAGGCAGACGACGTCCGTCACTGCGAGTTCTGCAGGAAGTCGGCCAATTTGTGCGTGCTGATGCACTGCCATGCGTGTCGGCGAGTGTACCACGCGCAGTGCTTCTGGCATGCGTTCAAGCCGTATGTGGACGCGAAGGTGCCGATTCTGGACCAGCTGGAGCGCCTACAGGTTGAAGCCCCTGAGCGTCGTGGCAACATCTTCCGGTGTGCATCGTGCAGGGCTGCGTTTGTGGACTTTTGTGAAAGTGGAGGTTATCTGTGGGAATGCGACTGCCCGACGTGCTCGCAGCCGGAAAAAGTGGTTTACTACCGCCAGCGGAAACTAGTGCAGATGATGAACGAAATGGAGCTGGAGAAGCAGCGCAAGAGAGACCAGAAAGGCCAAGGAGCAAAAGCGAAGAAGACCGGAGCTGCGAAGCCAGCTACTTCGACGCCAAGCCGCTCGAACTCGACGTCGCGTAGTCGGCGAACTAGAGGTGGCAGTGCAGCTCTGGACGAGGAAGTTGTCGACACACAGGCAGAACAGCTTCCGAAACCTCTAGAAGGTGACGAGCCGAAGAAGGAAAACGAAGTTAACAATGCCGGCCCTATAGATGTGGTTGGTGGCGAGAAGGAAGTCAAAATCGATGCTGTAAGAGACGAAAGTAAGACCAAAACAGAGCCGATGGACGTGGATGACGGCGCTGATAACCAGACTGCTTCAGGAGAACCGACAGAACTGGAGAAGACAGCAGATGAGCAACAGGCCAGCGACACCAGCAGCAATCCAGAACCGCCACAATCACCAAAGGGTGATACTTGTAAATCGGAAGACGCAAACTCTCAGACGAACCAGGAACCGGTACCCCGTCGACAGCAGGAAGACAGCTCACTGAAGATTAAGTACGAACCTGTTGGAGAGCCCGAGCAGCCTGATCTGAAAGGGGACGACCTAGTTGGTGCAGTGCGCGTACAACGTGAAGCCAAAACGGACTACTGGTGTTTTCCTGTCGTGTGCTCTCGGACCACCAGCCTTCGCGTGTCCGGTATGATGAAGACAGGAACGTGCAAGTGGTCGCTGAAGAAAAGGGCAGTCATTCAGTGCGAGTGTTGCGACAAGGTGTTCAGCTTCCCTGAGTTTGCCCACCACACAGACAGCGATTTAATCAAGGACGTGAAGTGCCCAAACGAAGATCCGATGCCGTATTTGTTCGTTGAGCACCGCGACACCACGAACCACACACCTCTCGACGATTTTATGCCTGCTCTCAGGATCTGGGCTGCACGTCAAAGTGCGAATAACACACCTACCAAGTCTCGCAAAGGACACGCTGTGCGGAATGAGGCGATTGCTGCTGTCGTCGCACCCACAATGGCTATGACGGACCCGGAGGCAGCCGCGGATGCGCTACCAGCGACAGTAACCAGATTCCGCGCGCTTGCGCTATTCAGGCGCCCGAAGCATCGGAGTGATAAGACTTCACTGGCGGCGCGATTGACGGATCCAGCTAGTTTGGACTTTTTGGCGCAGGTGGTGTGCCTTTCACCGAAGTACGTGATGAACATGTCGAACGGCAGCCTTGCGGACCGTGTGGTGAGGTCGCAAACGCCAGTACCTGACGGCTCATTCCCGCGCAAGACGGGATGGTTGGCGTTCAATCGGAAGCCGACCGCGTCGCGCCTAGTCACGTGCACCTGCTGTGAGCAAAGTTTTAACTTTGATGGCTTCGTGGACCACGCTGGCATTTCGCTGAACGAGGTGAAGAAGAAGCCGCGCCAGCTTTTGTATGTTGTGGAGCGAATGGACGAGTCTGCGGTGGTGCCGTTTAGTGCCTTCGCGATGGATTTGGATACTCTTGCTAAAAGCAACGGACTGGATCCGCTCTTGGACGAGCTGCATCCGCCACCTCCGTCTCCTCGGCCTATATAAGACCTTTTTTGGCGAGTCAATCAATCACCCACGTTGCTTGGAATGCCCAACGGATAATTGTACCGCTCGTTGATATGTCGATGTGTTGGCCCTACAAGCTCTTGAGAGCTTCACTGTTACGTGTGCGTCCAGGATTTTGCAATTCTCTCTACTTGATGCAGTTACGAGGAGGAGCAATAGCAGATAGTTGGATTGAATTGAAGTTGACAATTGCACCTCCAACATTTCTACAGGAGGTCGCGATACCCCAGATCTCTCGTTCGGCTGACCACCGCGTTTCGACGAAGTGGCTTCGCTACGGCCAGTTAGTTTAGGTGGAACTTCGCCGCGATGGCTTTCCAGCGCTGGAAGTAGTCGCCATAGCGCACGAGCTTACGGAACTCCTCGCTGTTTACGCCGGCCTTGGCAACGCCCAGCTCTGCACCCTTAACCTTTGGCGATTTGCCGCGAGCGAACCAGTTTGCAAACTCGTTGCGTTCGGTGTAGGAAAGTTTGGCCAGCTGGTTGCCAGGCTCCTTCTGTGAGCGGAGCCTGCTGATGCCCAGCTTCTTCGCCATGGACTTGATAGCCTTCGACGTCAGCTTGAGCCCTCTCTCCTCCTCTTCGTCCGCAGCATGAGCCGTCTTGCCGGTCCGAAGAATCGAGGTATGACCAGGCATTATAATATCGGAATGGCGAGAGATAGATCTCCCTAGGGGTAAACCGCCAACGTATTGACTATGCTACTTGAGAGTGTTGGCTTGCAAGGATCCCTAACAAGTGGAAACACTTCAAGGGAATCGATATATCTGCGCTCTAGAAACTCTACCGTGTCGGCGCTCAGGAAAGCTGTCTCCAGAGCCCTACTAAAATATGAAAGTGACAGTTTCAGACTACTTGTGCACTTTCCTGTACTTCGTGCTCGAGTAGATCACCTCGAGTAGGTAATTGCTGTTACTACTAGTATTAGTTTGGATCAGAAAATAGGTTGCCAATGCTCCCTAGACTCCAGGTACAGCATCTAACAGAAATTTCCATTTTTCTTAAACTTGATTTTTGCACAAACTTTAAGCCGATGACGTCTGAAGTGATGGCACTTCAGACGTCTCCGGGTGTCGTCGTCTAAGGCGTATTTGACTAACTGAAACAGGTCTGAAGCTTGCAAGCATACTTCTGTGAGCTTCAATGCGTTAGTGAGGCTAAATTTTCAGGTTGGTATTTCAGAACAAGTTGGAGAAGGTGGGTAAAATCCACAGATTTCATGTAGTCTTGGTTACCGTATGGGTCATAACCAAGAAATCCAAGCGAAGGGCGAACACAGCGCGGGTGATCGCTGGGTTTTCGGTATACGGGACGGACATGCAGTAAAAGAAGAACCAAGCAGGTGGCAACGCACAAGAAAACCAATTTTTTGAAGGCACGAAAAAACCAATATCTAAAATAATCCCGAGAGGAAGCAGCCACCAACCATCGCCTGGCGTGCAGCGCGACGTGCTTCCTCC
This sequence comes from Phytophthora parvispora, assembly GCA_024679295.1. Taxonomy (NCBI): domain Eukaryota; phylum Oomycota; class Peronosporomycetes; order Peronosporales; family Peronosporaceae; genus Phytophthora; species Phytophthora parvispora. Next base: position 11,612 of record JAHWLF010000658.1, read on the forward strand.
CCTTTGGCAGAGAAAATAAAATAACATAATAATAGTAATCGACGAACAATTCTCGAACTTCGAAAACGAGAATGTAGCCAGTCCGCGCACAACACGCTGCACCGAAAGCGTTGTACATGGGCCTGAACAAACCAGTTTGTTCGATGCTCGATGCACTACAAAGTATATGGATTCCGTGCTCATCAAAGAACATCTCCCAGTACTAATACGGAGACGACCAACAGAAAAAATAACTAAACTCTGTAATTCAATAGCTAAATACCGCACAACATCTACTTGTAGCTAGGGAGGCGCAAATAGAGTCTCGGGGTGGTGCTTGATTACGAGTACACTTCGATGATATCCGAGTACATTATCCGATCGTAATCATG
>JAHWLF010000659.1:380-11982 GCA_024679295.1 Phytophthora parvispora
CATCTCCTGCGGCTTGCGCACCATGAGCATGGTCACGATCTTCTCGAAGTAGCCGGCCAGCCTAGGGTCTAGCGGCGTGGGCTGGTACAGAAACCCTAATAGGGTTTCCACGATCTTGCCCTCGCTGGAGGCCACGAGGGTCTCGGTGATGCTCGTGATGTCGCAGCAGATGACCTCGCAGGCCATGTACGGGTACTTGAGCGTGCGCAGGTCGTCGGACGGGTCCTCGGGGCTCAGCACCACGTACTCCACGAGCTTCTGCAGCACGGCCTCCTGTGATAGGCTGGGGGGTTTAGACACACCGGGAGGTTAGACACTGCCGTAACGTAAAATAACGTTTTAGGTGTTGCCGCGCCATGGCAAAAGCACGCTATAAGTGAAATAAAAAAATAAAAAACGCTTTAGAGGCGAGGCCGTACAAGTCGATGAGCTTCGTGTTGCGCGTCTTGACCTCCTGCACCAGCTCGTCCTCCTGCAGCACCTCCTCCAGCGTGAAGCCGTCCTTCTCCAGCAGGTCGTTGAGCGGGCTCGAGATGTTAAACAGCGACGAGCCCTGCGCCCACACGCTGCCCTCGTCGGCCATGGCGGAGAACAGCGACATTCTTCGAACCCTCTCGGTTAAGGTAGACCCCCTCTCTCTCCAAACGACGAAGGGGGGGAGCGCGCACTTGGCTCCGCTTGGTTGTGGGCCGGAGGTTTCTTCTTCCCTGGTGCCGCCGCCACCACCTTCCCCCCCTCGACCCGTTTCTGTGGGCACGCAGCGCTCGCATCCGCATTCCTGTTAGCACCATAGTGACCACAAGTGCAAATAAGATAATGCACGTCGAGGTACGCAGCGGCAAACTCCCCGCAACAATGAGGATAGGGGAGGTTTTAAGGCCTCGGATTGGATGAAAGTGCGTCGAGCTTTTTTTGCAGAGCGTGCTTTGCGCTCGGCGGCGCTAATATTGGCACGTGATATCCGGACGGGGCTAGCGGGATTGCGATGTGCCGACGCGTGGTGACAGGCTCGAGTGCCGAGAGAATAAGCAGGGCTGTGGCTGGGCGCTGCTTCGGCTGGCGCGGCTCTATTTTAGCGTGGCGGATGGATCGTGCTGGAAGGTTGTGTGGCGCTAGCCAATGCTCGTGCCACGTCGTCGGGTCACGCGTCGGTGGTCGAAGCCACATTCCGACCACCGATCGAGTCGCCTCAATTTCGGCGAGGCGACCCGCATTGGCTAATATCAGATGCGGCCGGATTGGTCGAAACGGGACTTCACGCCGGCGCCGATTGGTTGTAATATGTGGAATCGCCCAACCAATCAAGAAGCGCACAAGGAGCATGTTGAAGCATCCTGTCAGTTGTAGTTTTTTCGTTTATCCGTTTATTCAACTCGTATTCTTCACTCTCAACTCGACTGCTAATCGTTTTTGCTACGAAGCCACTCGAAACGAAACGAAAAGTCGGCACCTACAACAGCAAAGAAAAGGCAGCGTCCGGTTAGAAAAAGCATCGATCACCAAAACCTCATCCTATCGATACTGACCGAAATGCTCCAGTTCATACTGCAAAACAAGCAGGATGAAGTTGAATAACATTGATTGTACCATCCACATCTCTGTTTCAAGAACAAACGCCAATTGATACAGCGGAGAGAACCCGAATCGGCGCGTCAAAAGTGTGTTGAAAGATAGTAATAACACAACTCCCATTACCCCAAACAGCGAAACGTTAGCCAGAGATGCCATGTTCCAGCTATCACGGCCGCCTGGATAGTACACGACGTTCGGCAAGCACTCCAGCACAGACTTGAAGATGAGGAATACTATCGGTACAATGGCCTCGACATACTGCACAAGCGCCACAATTTCGGAATGAAACAGAAGCTTAACTCCTTGGGCCACGATTTTTTTCGACCGTTGGCCGCGCTCCTGGGAGATTTCTTGTTTGTCTAGTGCGTTCGGCGGCGAATTTGTTGAGACTGTCGCGTCGGCGTACCCCTCACACGGCATAATTGATGCGCTTCGCATACGTAAGTTTTCAAGACACAGTGTACTGCCCGGGCGACCATGCTGTCGACAACCCCAGCCAGAATATTTCCATCTGCTGGTTATATCGTCTAGACTTCTGTATACTCCTGATGACTCGAGAATACGAAGCCGTTCGAGTTCAGCTGCCGTGAGTGGATACGGTAGGCACGCCCATAACCTTACGTTTTCCAGAGACTTCGGCGGCAATAATGCTGAGTCCTGTGTCGCATCAAGAATGACCAGTAGCAGGTTGGTCGAGTCCGCTAACGATTCCGATTTCTTGCGAGGGAGCTTCTGCGAGGTTCTCCGTTCGTCTAGTAGCTTAAGAAGAGCTTTTCCGTTTGCCCTCATCGCTCGAAATTGGAAGACCAATTGCCCAATGCTCACTCCAACAAATAGCATCACTAAGTAGATGGACCTTGACGTCGACATGCACACCGCAATGAATAGCGAACTCAAAAAATCCACGGACACCGTGACTAGCACTGGCATCGCGTCTTCAAGAGCTCGAGTTTTGCGCACAATAATATGTCTTGCGGCAAACTTCCAAATGAGCAATATGATAACCGTAATACCCCGACGCTTGACTGGTATAAGGTTGTACAAAACTTTGTAGAATGGGAAAGAGAGGGAAAGTATCATAAAGGGGCCGTAGAAGTGGTTGTATCGGTCATACTGCCTTTTCAACGGTGAATCCTTCCCAAATGTCGCTGACCCAAGGACGAGCATTGTACTTAGAGCGCCGTAAATTCGTCGTGGTATTGCGCCAGTTTGAATCATGAATGGGATCGGGAATGCAACTTTGCTCGCAAAAAGAAGACACGTCACCACGAACGCAACTACCATCCCCAACGATACGGCCGCTCTTGCAAGCATGGTAAATTTGAGCCCTGGTATCAGCCTGGCGATTTGAGAATTCATAACAATGCCGATCAGAGAGTGCATCACGAACAGCCGAAGCCAGAAGACCCAGTTTGCGGCCCACCCTTCGGCTGGAGGCCGTAGCGGGAAACTCTCCACCATCAACGCTACCAGTAACGCAGGAACGGGCGACAGTGTGCAAAGGAGTACAACACGACTGAGAGATGTCCTTTTGCAGTACAAATTGAGACTCTCCAGGCGTTCAATGGAGTACGCGCCCTGGCTTTCAATTTGGATGGCCTCCCATTTCTCCTCGACACGTTTCCAGACTGACTTACGTGATAGTGCTTGCCGAGTTAGCGTACTCCCAGGTGATGAAGATGCATGCTCCGCTTGATCCCACAGCTCCACCTCGGCCATTCTGCGCACTGCTTCAAGGCGTGACGAAGTCCTTGAGCCGAAGAGGAGGCAGATAACAGTAGCCCAAACGTTAAAATATATTCGGTGCGTACAATGTGTGAGGACGCCCACGATGCTCCAGCTATTTTAATCCAAATAGTGTCGTCCACATTCAAAACTACTGTTGGGGCTGCTCATATCATTGCTGGGGCACAGCAGCTCCTCCTGACAACAATGGATATCGAGCAAAATAGCCCGGTCCAACAAGAAAGCTAGCCATTTTTGCGACGGAGCCACTCAAAACGGAACGTAAAATCAGTGCCTGCAATACCCAACAAAGAAACGAAATTAGTCGAGATGATTGCACCAGGATAGTTTGGCAAGTCATGCAATTCCATACTGACCGAAATGCTCCAGCTCATATTGAAATACGAGTAGGGTGAAGGTGAAAAGTATGGCTTGAACCACACAAACCTCCGTTTCGAGGACATACGCCAGCTGGTACAACGGGGAAAATCGAAATCGGCGTCGCAGAAGTGTGTTAAAAGAGAGCAACAACAAGATCTCCATCGTCGCGAACAGCGAGATATTGGCTACAGCCTCCATGTTCCAGTTGCCAGCCCCCCCCCAGGATAGTACACGATGTTTGGCAAGTGCTCCAGCGCGGACTTGAAGACAAGGAAAACTATCGGCACGATGGTCTCGACATACTGAACTAGCGCCACCAATTCGGAATGGAACAGAAGCTGTACCCCTTGAGCCACGATTTTTTTCGCCGTCTGGCAATTCCTCTGTTGCTCTTTGGTAAGCGTATCTGGCTGTGAACTTGTTTGACCTGTGGTGTCAGTATTTCCCGCACATGGCATGATTGACGCGCGTCGTATAGTTACAGGACGCTGTATGGTGTTTGTTTCATCTTGATGTCGGTACCCCGAGCTGGAAGGCTTCCATCTGCTAGTTGTGTCGTATTTACTTATGTATACTCCTGACAAATCAAGAGCACAGAGCCGTTCGCGCATGGTTGCCGTGAGTGGGTACGGTAGGCACGCCCATAACCTTACGTTTTCCAGAGATTTCGGCAGCAATAACGCTAAGTCCTGTGTTGCATTAAGAATGACCGACAGCAGATCGGTAGTGTCCGGTTTGCCAAAAGTACGTTGAATAAGTGCCCGAGGGTTTCTTCGCTCATCTAGTACCTAGAGGAGAGCTTCCCCATTTCCCCTCATTGCCCGCACCTCCAGCAGCGATTGGCCAATGTTCACCACAATAAATACCAGTATCAAGTACATGGATCTTGACGACGACATGCATACCGCAATAAACATAGTACTCAAAAAATCCACGGACAATGTCACGAGCACCGGCATGACGTCTTCAAGGGCACGAGTGCTGCGTACTGTAACTTGTCTTGCAGCAGACTTCCAAAAAAGTAAAATAACAACCGTACCACCCCGATATGTCGCTGGTATATGGTTATACAGCGGCTTGTAGAATGGAAATAGGGTGGAAAGTACCATGAATGGACCAAAGAAGCGGATATATCGGCCATACTGTTTCTTCAAAGGTGAATCTTGCGAATGTACCGCTGAGCCAAGCACAACCAGATTCATTAGTGACCCGTAAATTCCACGCGAAATTGCGCCAAATTGTATCATGAACGGGATTGGGAATCCAACCGTGTTCGCAGCAAGAAGGCACGTCGCCTCGAATGCAGCGGCCGTCCCCAACGATGCTGCCGCTCTCTTCAGAATGCCAAACTGGAGCTCTGGTATCAGCCTAGCCATTTGAGATGTGACGACAATGCCGATCGTAACTTGTACTACTAACAACCGAAGCCAGAAGACCCAGTTGGCAGCCCACCCTTCCGATGGAGGTCGAAGTGGGAAAATCTCTACTAACACAGCTACAAGCAACGCTGGGACGGGTGACAGCACGCAGACTAACACAACTCGACTGAGGGGTGTAGTTTTGCAGTACAAGTTGAGACTCTCGAGGTGTTCAATCGAGTACGCGCCCTGATTTTCGATTTGGATAGCGTCCCATTTCTCCGTGACACGCTTCCAAAGCGCCTTCCGTGGTTGTGCCTGCCGAATAAGCGTTCTCCCAGGCGGCGCAGCCTGCACGGGTTGCTCACTCAGCTCCACCTTAGCCATTCTGCGTGGTTTTAAAGTGTGATGTCTTCAAGCCCAAACCGACTAGAAATAATACTCGTGGTAGGTACTCGAAGATGACGGGTACATGCTAGATTCAGCTGCTTGAAGGATATTTATACCACAAAAAACTAAATAGTTGATGTCGACGTCTCGAAGACGGACTTGCAGATGAAGAAAAAGAATTGGAGATATGTACTGGACTAGAGACAAGTATTTGAATGGAATAGGAGTTATACACCTTGAAGCACGATCTTATTCAACTTTGGCTGTAAGTAGTGATCATCGGTGGCAACTGTCCTTTATCTTCGCTGATATATCGGGTATTGATGCGCTCGTTACACAGGGGAGTTTGGAGGTTGCTGTTCTTCATCCTTTCTTCTGATTGTGATGACATCTCAATCGGTATAGGCATCCAATGTGTTAGACCTCGAATTTTTCGGCCGTGAGTAGGTACGGTAGGCTCGCTAACAATCGTAAACAACTGTCAAATGATAATTGCAGCGCCTCGATATCCCGCCGGAACGCGTTCAAATAGCAGCTTGCAGGTCAGGGGTGCGCTAGCTACTTGTTTATCAGGTGTGCAACCGACTTCTGCGTCGCGTCAAGATTGACCAGCAACACGTTGGTAGAATCCGCTGACGAGTCAAAATTTTTGCGAATGAGTGTCTGAGAGTTTCTCCGCTCGTCAAGTAATTTGAGAAGGGTTTTCCCATTTGCGGTCATTGCGCGGAAATCCAGCAGTGATTGTGCGATGTTTACCGCAATGAACAGCAGCATCAAGGATACCAACCTCGACTTCGACATACGCACTGCAATGAACAGCGTGCTCAAGAAATCGACAGATAACGCCACTGCAAGTGGCACCACGTCTTCCAGTGTACGTGTACGGCTCACAATGAATCACTTCGCTGCAAATTTCCACACGGCAAAAAAACAAAAGCTACTCCTCGATACCCCACTGAAATCCGTTCATGCAGCAACTTGTAGACGGGGAACGCGCTACGCAGAGCTAAGAACGATAAAAAGAAGCACTCTATCGATCGGTATATACATTTAACGGTGAATCCATAACAAAGAGAACGGATCCCAACACGAGGAAAATCACAATCGGCGTGAAAATTCATCTAGGAATTGGTGCGAATTACATAATGAGCGGTACGGGGAACCCAATCTTGCTTGCTGCAAAAAAACAATTCCCCATGAATCCGATGCTCATCCCGCCAGAAACTACAACTCTTATTGCTGATCGTCAAATCCAGACCAGATATGAAACAGATCATTTCCGAATCCGCAGTACATGTAAAGCCCAGTACCAGTTGAACCAAGTGCAAACGCACCCAAAAGACCCAGTTGGCGGTCCACCCTTCCGAAGGCAGCCGGAGCGGCAAGAACTCCGCAAACAAAGCGACCAACAGCACAGGCACGGGTGAGAGGATACAGACCAAAACCGCTCAACGTCGCGAAGTAGTTTTGCAGTATAAGCTGAGACTTTCGAGACGCTTGATGGAAAATGCGCCCTGACGTTCAACCTGGATATCGTTCCTTTTCCTTGCAATAGGCCTGACAAGAGAATTTCGTGACGATTTCTGTCGTGGGAAGGCCTGAACTGGCGGTTTGATGTTCGCGGCTTGCGACCACACCTCCACTTCCGCCATTATCCAACACATTCAAGAAATGACACTTCCTTGACACCCAAGACCCTGTGACACTAAATAATTCATCCGATAAGAGCCCAGGAAAAAAAGTTATTGGTTCAAGTACTCGTAATTTCGCCCCCTCCTGAGTGGAAGTGGAAGAGAAAGAATCGATCAACAGTACTGGCCAAATCGTATGGGGTGTGCTCTTGTGAAAGTGGACATGGCAAACGGCGTTCTCTATCTTCAAGTCAGGATTAAGACGACGCTATGGTGGTGGAAAACAGCTTTGCGACAGGAACTGAAGCCGTTGGTGCATTTTGGATACCCGTAGCCTTGCCGACGCAACGCTGAACAAGGATTATCTCATCGCCAGCGCTTGGGTAAAACTAAGGCAAGCGTGACGATGGTGAGTGAATACGACAGCGAATCGCATCCTTAGACGGATCTCATTTGCGACTGTGACGATATTTGCGGGTTGGTAGAGAACATTTTGTTTGGTCCTCGCGTACCTGTAGACGAGTATCGGAAATTACGTTCGTTAGGGGGAAGTGTTGGATGAATTTTGCAAAGCTCGCTCTTTATGCTACTTTGAATTCCTATAGCTGTAGATTCACGTGGTGCACACAAGCAAAGTACCGTGCAATTTTGCACTATGAGCGCAGTTTGTCCACAACAACATGAACATTGGGCTTTATCCAAGCGCATTTGGCTCCAATTCGACTAGTGCAAAATAACGTAAAGCGGAAGTGCTCGTTAAATCCTTTGGAACTCCAGTTCGACTATTCGATACCTGCAATGGTTGTCGTTGTACTGTGATCATATCACTCTGGGGTCGTATTGAGAGGAAATGGAACGAACTCCTATTATAATAATAATGTTGAGGTGTATTGTGTTACTGGCAAATCCGAACTGCTAATACCCCAGGGCAGAGGTCGGGAATGGAACGAACTTCTAGTTGGTCGACAAGGTTCTTACTCGATTGAGTGCCTTGAGAGTGTGGGCATGTACCGCAGGACTGCATCACCAACTCGAGTGATTCTAGTCTGTGTATTGACGCTGGTTCCTGCATTGATTGCCGCTGTATTATTGGCGTGTCTACCACTGCAATCACCGTCCTAAGGCTGGTCTGCCAACTGGGTTTTCTGGCTGCGGTTGTTACTGATTAAGGTCATACTTGGTGTTGGCTCAACTCAAAATGGCGAGACTTGTACCAGGGCTTGAATTCCCTGTTTCCAAGCGAGTGATCATATCAGTTGCGGCGACTGCTGCCTTTATTGGAGCCTGTATCCTGGCTGCCGCCAAGATAGGATTCCCCGTGCCATTCATGATGTAGCTTGCGCCGATTCCAATCGGAATATAAATGCCGCTAATGACTAGGGTTGTATTGTGTCCTGCACTTTTCGCTAGGGACTCGCCGCTGAAAATGTATTCCGACCGGTACAACTGCTTCTTCTTTTCTTTTATAGCACTTTGTGGCCTGTTTCCAGTATACAAGGTGGTCTACGACTTCATACCAGTGGCATACCGAGGAATTGCAGATGTCATTTTGCCGATCTGGAAATTCGGGGCAACGCGCGAGGTGAAAGATATGATGCCGATGCTTGAGGTGTTTTTGGTGGATTCCTTTAGCGCAGTGTTCGTTTCTGTATGGATCTCGGCATCCAGTTCGGTCTATGTATCCATGATATTCATTGCGGCGGACTTGCTGGTCCAATATGAGCTTCAGCATTTAGGTCGGTTCTCTATACACTGTGAGTTCGCGGTGGCTTTCAACTAACGGATGCTTGTTTCTGTAGGGACCGACTTCACTCTCTGTTTGAATGGCTGAAACAATAACGTGGGCAGCGTTTGCGCACGCTCGGTTTGTATGTTTCAACCGAGTTATTCTAGCGCCCAGGCCCAATTTCGAAGTCTGATGAACGTAACTTGGACACACATCGTCTTCACAGTCTCGTATTCTATTTTCTGCAGCTTTCGTCACAGCGGAGGTGACGCATTTTACGGCAGTCAGTCACTCTTCTTCGGTCATAAGTGTCGTCGAGCTATCAACTTGCAAAAGCACTCATGTTTCTGACAGGAATTGAGGAGAGATGGAACGAAATACAAGTGGGTCGACAGGGCTCGTACTCCATTGAGCGCCTCGAGAGTTTCGACCAATACTGCGAATCCACGTCACTAACTTGTGTGATCGCAGTATGCCTACTGACCCCGATTCCTGCATTATCGGTGGCAGTGGGCTTGGAACTACTGCCACTCCAGCCTCCATCGGACGGGTGGAAAGCGAATTGTGTCTTCTGGATTCGTCTGACGATCATGTCGTTCACCATGATCTTCGCGGCAATTTCTCAACTAGTGACATTTGTTCCCGACCTCATCGCTTCACTCTCGAAAAGAGTGCTCGTGGCTTTGGGCACAAGCGCTCTGTTTGTTGGAACCTGTCTCCTTGCTGCAGTTGCCACCGGGTTTCCTGTACCATTTATGACGCAAGCTGGAAGCATATTAATGGGGCTTTACCTACCATCTATGGTTCTACTAGGTTTTGGGCGAGCCCCTTTCTCAAGCTCATCGCCTTGCCCACCCTACCTCCGGCGATGCTACCGATTCTTGATTGCTTCGTAGATGATTGGCTCAGTGTATCCTTTGTTCAAGGTGCTCTACGAATCCAATTCCGAGGCATTTCGGGTTCTCGTAGTCTTGATTCTTCCACTATGGAAGCTTGGTGCCAAACACTTGCTTGTCTGGGCAACACGCGAACTTGAAGATTTCATGCCACATATTGTAGTTGTCACAGTGGACTTCTTCACTGCTCTTTTCGTCTCGGTCTGCATGTCGACGGCAGGCTCGGCCTATATCTCTGTTTTGTTCATCCTAGTCGACATCGGACAATCCCTGTTGGAGTTTCGTGATGTACGCCAGAACGCCAAATCACTGCTAAAAGTTCTTGATGACCGACGCCGGTCTCAGAACCGTCTACTGCAGAAAGATAACCAACCAGTCCCCAAACCGGAGGCTCATTTGAAATTACTTGTTGTAATTCTTGAGGTAACTCGGAATCCCAGCTCCTTCCACTTGAAATCGCTGGTAGGTGTGCGACTTTGGGCATGCTTACCCCACCCACTTGGAGATGAACACCTTCAACAACTCCTTGAGCTAGAGCGTTCAGGCGTGTATGGACATTTTTCGTTGAACAGGAGACCGAGTCGGCGCCATCTAGAAACAAGCAGCCGTCGACTACGAAGTCCGTCAGTTTTACCGAGCCCAAGCAGCTTCGTAACAGCATTTCAACTGGAGCCTGAAGCAGTTCGAGACACTAGCGATGATTCAAATGGCAATGCTAAGAGATCAACACGAGCAAGGAAGCTGGTGCAACAGGGCTTGCACTTGCTGTTCCATTGCGAATACCTCGCACTAGTCGAATACGTTGAGTGTGTCGTTCCGCTACTATTCACGATTTACAAATCGATATTGGAACAGTTGCCCAACGTTGAATACTATCCTGGTGACGGAAACTGGAGCTCACGCGTGGCAGCAAACATCTTGGTTTATGCACTGTTGGAAATCGGATCGTTCGTTTTCCTAGCGCCTTTTCTTCGACGCAAGTTCGGATTTTCTCCGCTGTATCCACGTCAAGATCCAAATCGTTGATGCTGCTGTTCATCGCATTTACCATTAGGCAATCCCTGCTGGAATTCCGAGCAATGAGTGCAAACGGAAAAATGCTGCTGACACTGCTTGACAGACGAAGGAGCTCTCAAACTCTAATACGCAACAAATTCCATTCATCAGACGCTATGAGCTTGCTGATTATCATTCTTGACGCAACACAAAACTCGGCTTCGTTACCACCGAAGTCGCTCGAAAGAGTTCAGTTGTGGCCATGCCTTCAGTATCCGCTTACGTCCGAGAGGCGTGAGCATCTTCGTGTTCTTGATGCATCTGGTGTATACCGCGAGCAAGATGCTACGAGTCGAGGAATTTCGGGTCAAGAACAGCACCAGCTAAGCTTGCGACGACTTGGATACCAACAAATACGAAGTACATCAAATACCCCGCTGTGCGGCGACAATAATTCAGCAAATTTGCTGGCAGACCCAGGCGCAGAAGACTACAACCAGAGACTGAACAAGGTTTTGGTTCAAGGCGTGCGCGTTTTGTTTCATGCCGAATACGTCGCTATTGTCCAGTATGTGGAGTGCATCGTTCCAATTGTCTTTCTGGTCTTCAAGTCCGTACTCGAACACTTACCCAACTTCACGTACTACCCTGGCGGTGCTGAGGCCTGGGACATGGAGTCGGCGTCTAATACTGCGCTGTTTGCGGTGATGGAAATAGTCTTATTGCTCTCTTCCGACACATTCCTTCGCCACAAATTCGGGTTTTCCCCGTTGTATCAGGTGGCGTTTGTGCTCGAAACGGAGTTTTACATGGTTCAACCTATGCTTTTCGCATTTATTCTTTTCATTTGCAGAAATCACTTTCGAATGCGTGCTTGAAATGGACCGAAAATAAAAACAATACCTTCTACATGTATAGATAAATGGA
>JAHWLF010000660.1:0-11976 GCA_024679295.1 Phytophthora parvispora
TTGGTGATCGACCGATCGGCGGTAAGGATCGGCGATTGGCGGTCGGTGATCGACGATCGAGACTGGCCGATCGGGGATTGGGGATCATCGATCAGGAATGGCCGATCGTGGATCGGCGATGGGGTCTTGCCGATCGGGAATCAGCGATCGGCGACCAGCCACGATTGCATGCCGATCTTGCCCCGTCGCGCGACCACTTCCTCGATCCTGGCGCAATCCTCTCCTCGGCCGTGCTCGCCAGGTACACGGGGTGCAACTTGCCTTCGATCTTTTATGCCGACGTTGCAACTGCCCTTTACCTCCACACAGCTCGGGTATCACCTGATCCGGCCGTATCGTCATCGATCAGCTACGGACTTTCTAGGATCGGGCTCGATCCAGCCTGCAGCGGGCGATCGCGGGCGTGTTGCCTTTCTCGAAGAACATTTCTTATCTACTTCACAACGATAGCCTCGAGAGAGGCAGCCGTCGCGGTCAAGTGCTCCAAAATCTTCGTGCACCGCGTTTTCTCGTCCATCTCGACTACATTGTTAACAGAGAAGATCGTTGCTAGAGGCGTCGTTGCAGCAAGACCCATGAAAGCAGTGACGGGCGCGACTCCACCTAACTTGTCCGAGGATTGCCAATTTAGTGCCGCTTGGACAACACCGAGTCCGGTTTCCCACTGGGATGGAGGCATGTGGCGCGCACTCAACACGGATCTCATGCACTTTTACCAAGCACGAGACACTCGACTTCATAACTCCATAGTACCAGATCGGGTTGCTCTGTGCTTTTCTGTGCCTCACAAATTGCTTGCAAGGTAGGCCACTCAAACTTATCATCCATTAGTGGCGAGATTTACGGCACCACCACAACCTGTCTTACGCCTAGGACAGCTCTTAACCACGCCATGCCATGTCATGGCATAAATCACCGCTATTTGATTGGTCCGCCATATTCGGGGTTAGGGTAGTGCTGCCATCTATGGCAAAACCTTGATGCCACAAAAGTTGCCATTGCCACCGTGCCACGCAGAACAAAATGTCAGTCACTCCCCGGCTCCCGTAGTTTCCCCCCTCTTTCTGGTGTCAAAATTCGCTTCCAGGTTGCCCACAGCATGGAGGTCAACGCGCACCTGTTTCTCGTGCTGCGGCTACTGCTGGTTCTCCTTGTTAAGTTTCCCCGTCGACGTACGCCGGAAGTGCCGTCAACACGAGCGTGTTGACTGGGAGACATACACCCAACGCTTAGTTGATGAGGGTCAATTTCACAAGTGCTACAAGATGTTGTACTCGTCCTTCCTGGCTCTTGCTGCGAAGCTTAAGCCGTACTTGACTGTTGACGAGAAGCAGTCGCGTAACCGGACCGGGATTGAACCAGTAACGCATTTCAATAAGCTACCGATGTTCCTGCGCTAGCTGAGTGGCGGATCCTACCATGATGTACGTGAAATTGGTGGCGTAAGTGTTTCAGTGTTCTACAGCTCGATTCACGAGGTCGTCGACGCTGTACTTGCTCACCCAGACCTCCAACTAAAATTTCCGACTTCTGTTCGGGAGCAACGGCACGCCGCTAAAGCATATGAGCGACAAAGTAATTTACGTGTAATGAAGGGATGCATTGGCGCCGTTGATGGATGGCTCTGCCCCATTCGCGTCCCGCAAAAGAACTAAGTTTCAAGAGTGCAGTCATTTTTGTCCGGTTACTATCAGCGCTATGGTATCAACGTGCCGGCGTGTTGTGATCATTTAAGTCGGTTCACTGTTGTTGCGTGCTCGAGTGCTGGCGGAACTGGGGACGCGGCGATATTTCTCAAATAGAAGCTGTCACGTGTGGTAAATGAACTCACCAATGGACTGTATGTCGTTGGTGACAACGCATACACCAATACCAATCAGCTGTTGACCCCGTTCCCGAGACCTTAAATATCTTCGGCTTCCCATGACAGCTACAATTTTCATCTTAGCCAACTTCGCATTAGGATCGAAATGGTGTTTGGGCTGTTGGTTTGCAAGTGGAGGGTTTTCAGGGCGCCGCTGGAGATTGCGTTTAAGCGAGTACCGCGTACAATACTTGCAGCTTGTATCTTGCACAATTGGTGCATCAATCAGCGGCTTCGTGAAAATGGCAACTACAGGATCGAAGATGACGAAGATCGGATTGAAGCCATAGAAGAGGTTCGAGTAGGAGAGGATGCTGTAGCCGATTCAACCGTAGCTCCGTAAGATATGTCGCGGTATCGGTGCATTAACCAGTCGTCAGATCTGGATATTGATACAGAGACATACAGCCACTCGGAATGGGTTCGAAATGCTAGCGTTGCACTCGTCGAGCGCAATGCAACTTTTCGCCCTCGTCGTAATAGAGTCCGACGGGCTAGAGAAGAGAACGACAATGAGATGTGGTTGAACAAGTTCGAGCTAAATAATTTAGCACCGTACGTTTCATTGATGCAATGCAAAAGGGTTGATGGAGTACGAGTAGATACTTCAAACGTGCACCAGAATCGATTGTACCAGCATCTTCTAGTACTGGTTCGCAAGCTGGGTTTCGTAATGCTGAAACCGCTGCTGATAACGATTAATGCTTCGTGCTAAAGTAAGGTCCGCATTTCCACTCTCGTCGGACTTTCGCTGGGATTCTTTCACTTGTTCAATCAGCTGGTGTAGTTTTGCGATACGATCAAGCAGTACATCTTCTTCGTGTAGCGAGGGAGAGGCACCGGCCGAGGGGGCTTTTCCGAAGATGTCAACAATCCAGTTGACCGTCTTCAGCCCTTGGTCTTGCCATTTTGACGGTTTGGTTGGTGAAGGAGACATCCCTTTCCGTCCAAGCTAGTCTATTTCGTTCGCTTCATACATTCCGCCTTTCACAAAATCCTCCAGCTCTGGTTTCTCGAGAACACAAATGCGAAGATACGCAACATCGAGATCACCAGAACAGAAGTCGTAAAACTCTGCGGAGTTTTGCCCGGACACAAAAAACTTGGCGTGTGCTTTCACGTAGTTGCCGTTCACTTTCTTCTACATGTCGAATAGCTTAGCCGTCTCATGCTCCCCAATATACGACGGTTCGATACCAGCAAAACGAGGGTCGTTCGCGGCTGTGGCAAAATAATCAGCTGTCGACTTTGGCGTCGTCGACGGTCGAGGTTCTTGCGAGGTGTAGGAAGGTGAGGCCGGTCTGCGTGTGTAGTTGTAGGAAGAAGAGTTGTTGTTGCTGTCGATGCTTGTGTTGGAGGGCAAAATGAATAATAACTTTATTTCTGTTGGTTTTGTTTGTTAGGGCCCTCTCTGTTTCTGTTTCCTGCTAGGGCCTCGCTCTAGGACACAACACCTTCCTGTATATAAACACTAAGTCTTCCTTGCTCCCAACAAGCTCCTGATTACGGTTGCAGCGTAGCTCGTCGTCGGCGCAATCGTCGTGGGCGCGTGGGTTGTAGATTTGCTGGTTGAAGTGCTTCCATAGCACTCGTGTTGAATTCAGTGCTAGCATGAGCTCTGCTAGCACTCCCGCGACGATCAGTTCTGTTGACGCCACTAGATGCCCAAGTTGAAGCTGGCGCTGCTTCGCTTGATGGCCGGGCCTCTCGACCGAATGCGAAACTGCTCAACGCAATCGACGAAGAGGCTGGGACCTGAGACGGATGGCGAAGCGGCGCCAGGCTCTGGTGTTTGCCCACAAGACGCTGGAACCTCTGTCTATGGCGGTTACCCTGCACAAGCCGCTGCTGCTTCTACTCTCGATGAAGACCGACGTTCCGCAACAAGGTATGAAGTGGTGCCAAACTGGACTGTCAGGGAAGGTCGTGCCGCCGACATGCAACGACTACAGTATGTGGACCGTTGTCCAGCTACGAAAGGAATGCGCAGAGATAAAATTTCGCCTCGGCCACAAGGTGACCAAAGCTAAGCAGATTCGTCATATTTGCGCCTACGATACCGCGCAACAAGGTGTCCAGTCAACAGTGGACGACGAAAAGCTGTTGGAGGCACGACTTCGTAAAACGAAGCACTGCGGTGTTCGTCTGTTAAACATTCTTTGCTCGGATCAGTTTATCCAGCGCCTTATTTCATCAAATGATGCGGCGGCACGAGATCATATTGATGCCGGTGAAAATAACCAGAGGACAGCACTATGGAAGGAGGTTGGAGTTCAACATCGTACCAACACAGCTGATGCCAGCCTTCGGCAGGACACCACGCCAATGTTGACGGTGTCACCGATGCGCTACGGCGCCGCGGAGCATCGTCGGCTATCCTGGACACCGAAGTTGCCGTAGGAGGAGGAACAGGTAGCATCTGGACTGGTAATGGCGCGGCCGCAACACCTTCCACCTTGATGGCAAGCAGCTCCAAGGCTTCTTCAACTGGTGGTGTGGTGTCGGTTGACACAACGGATGCGCTACGAGCGCGCTTACGGGCCCCGAGGGTTCCGCGCGCGGCGCGCATGCTTGTCGTTCTACTCATCTTGAAATGTTTCCTTTGCAGTGCGAAATTGTGTTCCATAAATATTGCCGATGGCACGCAATGGCACAATTGAAAAAAAAATCGTTGTTATCGAACTTGTGCCATGGTGCCATCGGACAGAACCAAAAAGCCATGGCATGCGATGCCATGGCAGTGGTTTAGACCCGCACTTAGCGTAGTGTTGCGTGGCTGTGAAGCGGGGCTGCCCCAACAGCTGAGTATGTGTGCCCAAACATTGTCGATGTCCCGAACATGCTCGATCACGTACCGGTAGGTAGTCATCATCATGGGCCACCTCTGAAGTTTGTCGGCTTGGTTCCTATATCTGATGCAAAAGGGTTGAACATGTAGACCAAATTCCGGTGGTCTATGAACAGATGGAAGCCACCTGGTCGAAGTAGTAGATACTCCAACCGTTTCGACGCCTCGACAATCGCGTACGCTTCTTTCTCGATAGCAAGCCACCGAAGTTGCGCACCAGTGCGGGGTCACTCAAGAAAGCTAGTGGACGGTGATCTTGTTCGCTGAGTGGCTTGCTCAGATCGAACTCATTCACTTGCATGTAGATGGCTCCCCAAAGGTCTTGCGAGGCACCATAATACAAACACACAGCAAGTGATGGGTCTAGGTGCACTAGCGGTACTTTGCTTTCGGCGCCCCCTGCCCGTTTCGCCGCGGAGTCTACTACAACGAGGAGTGGGGCCGCAAGCTGCGCATACTGAGGGATGTGCTGCTTCATCCAATTAACCGCACATATCAGCTGCTGTAGCTGGCTTGCTGTGGTCGGGTCAGGCATCGTAGTAAGACTATCAATACGCGAAAGACAATGCCGAACATCGCTGCCACTAATGACTTTGCCGCACCACTTGGCCTCTCGGAGAAAAAAGTGGTAATTGCCAGGGTGAAGCTTCAGGCCAAAGCTCTTGCACGCAGCCAACGCTCGCTCGAGCACTCCCTGGAGGTTCACAGACGCAGCTGGGTACCCCCCAAAATGTCATCCAACCAGGTCAATACACCGTGGTAGATCATTGGGGGAAACATCTCTGCGACAACATGTTGGTAGTATGCCACAGCGTCCCTCCCACCTGTCAAGACTCGTGTGGGTGTAATGATCCCTCGATGCGTCATGATGAAAACCATGTTCTGCGAGTCGGCATGAAGGGGGAGCTGCCAATATTCGCGGAACCAGTCTAGCTTGAAGTAGCATGAGGACCCTTCGAGCAAATCAAGGGCGGAGTCCAGTCCAGCATAGGCATAGGGCATTGAATCGGATCTGTTCGCTCATTTACAGATCTCAGATCCACAGTCATGCAAAATGTTCCCAGTTCAGTTTTGGGGCGATACGAGGAGGCGAAGCCCAACGACTTCATGGGTTCACATAAGCTAGGTCATTGCCAAGTCACTCTTGCACATGCTGGTTGAAATACTCCATGTGAGTAGCCGGGTACCGGCGAGTGTTGATCCTGACTGGTGCTGCTCCTTCACAAAGACAGACGCACAAAAGTTCCACTCAAAACGGCGGGTCACTACCAAACGACATACGAAAAACATCTCGGTGCGCGTACAACAGGTTTGACAGCCTCTCCACTTGATCGGCGTCTTGTCCGGCGACCGCTGTCTCGTCTATTCTTTCCGCTAGTATCGGCGCTACCTCCGCATCGGTATCTTCTTCGTGGAGCCTAACTCGGGCGTGGCAGTCCTCCCGTCGGCGTCGGCATGCACGGGGCCCATAGCTTGCGCGTCAGGCCTTATCTCTAGAAGTGCTCTATCCCGAATGAGGTGGATTGTGTCGGCGGTCTCGTCGCCACCAAGATCTTGCAAATTCCATTCCCGCATGCATAGGCAACAATTGCAGTAACCGAATACTCGAGGCGTTCCATACCAG
The DNA here is from genome assembly GCA_024679295.1 of Phytophthora parvispora. NCBI lineage: Eukaryota > Oomycota > Peronosporomycetes > Peronosporales > Peronosporaceae > Phytophthora > Phytophthora parvispora. The sequence continues at coordinate 6,337 of JAHWLF010000660.1, forward strand.
GGCGGGCCAACACCAAGACCTGCTTCTCTTTCTCTTGTCCAAACACCCATGCCGGTGTGTTGCGAAGCAGCAATGGACCGGCTGAGGTCTGAATCTGAATAGTGTCAAAGTGAACGCCCCTGGAAACTTCGAAAACACTACCGTCAAAGGTCTTCAGCTTGCGTGGAGCGACGGTATCTTCTCGTAACGCTACTCCGCGTTTACGCAGCAGGTCCACGAGGCCACAGCTAGTAACATTGACATCTGCTCCAGAATCCAACAGCCCATTATCGAGGTCCAGCACGTTCTCCAATCGCGCCATGCAATCACTTCCTGGCTCCAACGGGACCTCCTTGAGCTTCAGCGCTTTGACATGGTAAACTTGAGTGGCTGAAGTCGCCGCGGTACGGGAAGGTGCTCTGTCCGACTTCTTCTCACGCCATTCACATATGAGCGCTTCCGATTCACCAGCCATAGCGCGTGGACAGTCCTTGACCCTATGGGCATCACTACCCCCACTTGAGGCACGTGCGCTTGTGGCGCGTGGCATGGTTTCCTTCCACCTGAAGCTTCTTAGGGATCGCCGACTCAGGCTGCTGTGCTACTGGCTTTGCTTCCGATTGCTTGCGCTGGGTTGCCTTCGGCTCCCACCGCAACTATTCCTTGCGGCTAGCGTGAAGCCGCTTGATGAAGGCAAGCTCATCTATGCGGTGCGGCTTGTTGGACTAACGTGCCATTTCGTTCCTCACCGTACGTCGAAACGGTTCGGGCGCAAGTGCATCAATCATATATCTTGGGTTCCCCCTAGACCATCCCCTCCATGTTTTCTTTCTCCAGCAGTTGGTACATCTTGTGGCCAGCTTAGAGACGCGCGAGTCGGCGCTGGTCGACTGGGTACACATGGTCAGCTTGTTGCTCACAAGCGCCTTGACCTTGTCGAAATCGAGCTCGCTCGTGACGCGTCCTTCCGACAAATAGTTGATCCAATCACCCTCGGTTGTCTCATCTAGCGGTTTGCAGATATCAAATACAGCAATGAGACGACGACGCTCGTCTTCGACGGAGGCTACGACTGCCATACGGAACGGGCAAAAGAACTCGTTTCAAGGGCGGTGAGCAGCCAGTAGTAGGCTTCATATTTCTTCATGAATGTCTGTTTGGCTTCAGTTGAACCTCGGAATGTCAGTGGGGTGCGCAGTGTCGGCATCGTTTGCACGCATCTGCCCACCGAAGGATCATCTGGGGTTGTCGAATACCGTGCTGCCTCACTTCCGCTGACATCCTCCATGTCGACGTCGACTTCTCCAGCGTACTCCCGCTGGGACAATGCAAAAGGCCTGCCCGCGTCGCTCAGGATCCTTACACTGGGGCATCACGGAGCGCTGTCGCGGGGTGCTTGCTGGGCCGGTTCTGGTGTAGCCGCAGCAGCAGCTGGGGCATCGGCTGGTACACCTTCAACTGGCCCGACGGGTTATACTGTCCAGCTGCAGCAGCGTTCTCGGCTTGCGGCGGTGTGTCGTCTTGATCCCGAATGGTGAAGCCAGTCATCGCAAATCCGGAAATTCAGGTATGGGGCTTTCACAGTCACACGTCGACTTGCACAATCACATGTCGACTTACACAGTCGACACTTCCTTTTTTGCGACCGGTCGCTGACATCGATCTGCCGCGCAAGAATCAACCCGTGGTGCCTGGGAGTGCATCACCTAGCCAACGGACGCTCAACGAAGCATCTTCGCAGCGACTCCTCACGTTTAAGCTTGGTTAAACTATACGGTATTCTATTCGGAGCGCTGAAATATCTCATCGCTGAGCACCATGGAGGGCCGAGAAGATCCCCCGGACCCCGGTGTGCTACATCAACTCGAGAAGGGGGCTACAAACATGGCAGAGCGAGCGAGTCAGCCTCAAGTTTCGAGTAACCAGAATGCCTCGACAAGTGCGGCTGTACATGAGACGGAATCCCCAGCTCAGAGCCTAAGCTCATCCCAGATACAACAAAGACCAAGTCCGAGATCCCGAATCGGAGACGAAGCAAGGCCTAAACACCGGCTCCGAAGCGCTGCAAGAGGGGCCAGCCTCCTTTTACAAATTAGTGGTGCAGCTGAATGCGGTCGCTGAACGGGAGAACTTCCAGGAGAATCTAGAGAAAGAAACCTTGTAGCATTTCATGCAACAGTGGTCTTCAAGCAACACGGGCAAGCAGAGCTCCCTGCTGAAAAGGGGCACTATCCCGCTTTGTAACCAGAAGCACTCCGAGGGCTGACTCGTCTTTTCCAACTCGAAGTCAAAGAGCACGATGGAACGTGATGTCGAAGCGGCCTTTGCTTTTCAGAACAGAGCTTCTGTTCCAAAGTTGATCAGTGTCGGGTGGTATGACGAGGAGTTTGGGGTTGTTGGTATACTGCTCGCAAAGAATCACCTAACACCGCGCTGGCACCGCACCACCCAATAGTAAACTGTCACATTCCACTTGGAATCTCCTATTATTTCTGGTACGAGGCTTGTCTGCAGCGGTGATTCTGTGACAGTCGGCCACCACTACCTGAAAAAATGCTGGGCGACTCAAATGAAACCAATATCCTAGTCTTGCGACCGCAGTTCTCATCAGTGCTGCAAACAAACTGAGTGACAGTCCTGGTAAGATTCGTTGTGTTGCTGCTTCAAGCGAGCTCGCCCCGATATGTCAAGCTGAATTCTAGCCTCCTTGCGCAAGGAGAAAATCCCCAAATCGTGTGTCGTATCCCAGTCGATTCGTGTTGTGTTATTCGTTGTGGCCGTAGCTATGTTGGAGGCTTAAGACTGCACGCTTTCACTATCGCTGACAGACCCCTGATCGGTAGATGGCATCACGTCGAAGTCGTACAACCAGTCGCCTTCGGCGACGTATTCGTCTTCACTTCCGGTCCAGTCGTAACGCAAAGTGGCAGCTTAGAAAGCCCCGAAGCGCTCAAACAGGCTGTGTGAGTGTTAGCCGAGAGAAGAGGAAACGGTTCAAGTAAGTTGTCGATGCCAAGGATGCAACCCTTGATTATAAATATCCTCACACTCTGAAACTGCGCTTGGAATACAGCATGCCATAACCACACGCGAGGAACCTGCACCCGGGAACCCCTTACCACACGTGCAAAACTCAGCAGCACGCTGAAAACCAGCACCGGTCAGATCACACGCGAGAAACCTCGATTTCACACGCTGAAAAAAACTATAACCACTTTACCTCCAAGTAAGTCAGACCAAATCGCCAATGGTGCCCCAAAACCCGTTCCTGCAATTTCACCCGTGAATTCAACGTCCATCGAGTCATAATCGCCTACTTCGCCGATTCCTTCCCCATCGTCACCGAGACTGTGAGTTGACAGGCTTGGGCTAGAGTAATCATAAATGAAATTTGGAACTTTCACCTTTTCTTGCTTCCTGCATTCTTCGTTGTCTGTCGTGCTGAGGTTCGTGGCTGCCACTTTGGATGGGAACATCTTGGTGCACGCAGAGTGGCTGTCACCTCCAGGCTACGTTGTGTCCACAGCGTCCATACAGTTTGTTGGTCTTTGACAGCTTGCGGAGCGCAGACTTTCATTGTTCCCATGGCCTGCTTGGGAACCGCCGACGTAATCGTTATCGCAGTATTGAACCTCGTATCGATCAATTGCTTCATGTGCTTCCTCGCTCTCAGAATTGATGCACGCTGCTATAAGTTTTGAGCAGTCACTCTTTGGACTGTCCACCGATGCCCGCGTTCCGTTGGCTGGTTCATTATCTTCCACCTCTATGTCCGACACCTCGTTGGTCTCGAAATCTGTGCCATCAATGGAATGCACATCGTTTGTTATCAGACACAGTCACACTTGGTTTCTTCAGGCTTGACGATTCAACATCGCAATGGTCCCGTCCTCTTGCTCGCAGGAATTCCACCATGGATCGTTTTGGCTTATCTGGCTGGGATACTTTGAGAAGTTGAGATGAACCTTTGGCGGTCGCATCCACATCAAGCGTTAACCCCTGGCGACTTTGCGCGGCTTCTTCTGTTAGGTGACCGGTTGTATATCCATGCCCATGTCCTCTACTACGGAGTACATTAAGTACAAGGAGCTTCGCTAAAAATGGTGTTTTGTTTTTGAATTGAGGGTCATTGTTGTCACTTAGCTGTGTGCTAACGACTACTAAAGACCGGCCCCACAGATGCCGAAACCATCACCTGCAGGGTGGGGCTCCTACATTCGTATCGCCTCTATCGCATCCTCCTTACTAAGCGTCTGCCTCAGTGAAAATGGTGTCGTGGAAAATGACCAGTTCAACATTAACCCACTTCCAGTGCTTGTACTTCTTCAGCGTTGTCGGCCAGGTCGGGGTGGTTAGCTGCACTTTCCATCTTCTGCTATCGACTCCGCCTTGGTTGTTGGCGACGCACTGGAAGATGGGCACAGGTACACGCATGATCTTGTCGAGTACGTGGAGGAGTTCTACCGATTTCAGTTCTCGATGCAGTACCCTTATGGATAATTCGTAACTATCCAGCCTCACCAGGGGGGGGTCCCGCTTTCGTACGGACGGAGAAACACTTGTCTTTTCGCGTGGCCATCTGTACAATATTAGTTTCTGTTAGCAGGCCGCAACCTCGCCTCCTCCTTTAGCCAAACGCAAACCCCCACCGCGTAATAAAACGACTGCAGTGCATGCATGTAGACCAGGCATGTTACCTGCACACCACACACCAGGTCTGCCTGCACCCCAGCTGCTGTGCGCCGGGCAATCGATACTTAATAGTCGCTCTGCATCGACGAGATCGAGTCGAAACGAAACGATGACCGATCGCAAGAGACGACACTTGTGTGCACTTCCTATTCATCGCGCGTCGTAGGTAGTGTTCTGCCCGCTGCTCAATCTGCTTGCTTGCTGTCCGTGGCGCGGATTCCGTGCCCGCCCGGTCTTTTTGCTGTTCGACCGCGACGCGGGCGGCGTTGGGGTAGTCGCCACCCTCGTAGCACATCGCGGTGGCACGGTTCAGCAGACGGTATCTTGCAACGCGCGCGGACGGCGTTAACTCTTAATAGAACGGCTACGACGGCGCACCGTTGCCCGCGGTGCACTCCAGAATAGGCTATGCTGGAGTGCTGCATAACAACCTGCAGCACCGCTCAAACTTTTGCCAGTCAATATGTGGACGCCTGACTACTGTACCGGTAGTTACGCGTTAGTCAAATTGACAGCCCGAGCTCAACGAATTGACGGCCACAATGCTCGAGTCGCCGACTCGTGTGGACGGACTGCACAGCTGGACGTCGGGCAGCAATACGAGCAAACCCCATGTGGCGCGGTGGTCATCCACCGCCGCGTACACACAAACTGGTATCCAGCGATTCAGCTCTCTCTCCTCGGTGTCAGCATTGCTGTTGCTGTTGTTGCCGCTGCATCTGGCATCGCGGAGCAGAAGCCCACGCCAACGGAATCCTGCGACAGGATTTGACGCTCGCGTCAACGATTGCCCCGTGCTCGCTGTCGAAACGAACGCACCGGTTGACCACCTGGCAGACCGGTCGACACACTGACCTACTACAATACCGTAGTCTACTGACCGAATGTTGCTGCGGCTCTTGCCTCCGTGGCGGCACCTCTTCAACATACAGCAGCGCTGCTGCATGTGGTCGGCCTCGTATCAGCGTC
>JAHWLF010000662.1:0-11969 GCA_024679295.1 Phytophthora parvispora
CCATAGCGTGACGACGCTATTGTGACATCTCACTCCATTTCCTTCTCAAGCTCCAAATATCAGGAATATTTTCACGAGTGATGACACTTAGCCCACTTTTTCCTCATCCTCCACTTATTACACCATCATAAGGTCGCGGTAGCGCGCAAAGAAATAATTGTTTGCCGATAAAATAAGAATGTGTCATCAAGATCAACTTGGGTTGTTCTCTGAAGTTCGAGAATGTGTGAAACTTTCATGAAAAAATAGAAGGAGGAAGGCCAGCGATGGGATTTATCCAGAAAATCTGCGATGCACCACGTGTCCTTGGCTATAAGTTCACGACACAATCCTCTAAACTTGATGGAGTCTGTTCTTACAGGAATAATGTGTGATTCAAGACGAGATATTATTTGAAATTCCGGCATCTTGCTCCACAATATCAAGCTAAACAGGGCATGCTGTAGGTTCTGTGCTCTAGTGGTATGGAGTTGGGAACGACGTGGCCAGTTTAGTTTATTTGGATCACTAAAAAACCTTAGGCCACCACCTATGTAGTATCATTCCTCGCCCCGCTGGTGGTCGCGAACGATCTTGCAGCAGAAAATCTTCCAATCATGGAGATTACCCTAGCAAGTTTGTCGTGCTATCTAAAATTAATGATTTTGCTCAGCAAGTTTGCCCGGTAATCTGATAAGATACCGGGCTCCAGGCTGTGTTTCCTTCTTGTGTTTATTATTTCTTTTGCCCTTAACGCCGGGTGCACTCGGGGTCCATAACTGTTGCGACTGCAGCAAGTGACGCATTCCCATGCCTAGGACCACCACTTAAGCCAGCGGCAGACTCAAGTATTCCATGTGCTGCTGTAGACGTAGAGCGTCGAATTTCTTTTGTACAATCGGATCAGGAGAATTATGGGGTGAGCGACACCATCGAAACGATGGCGTGGTGTATTATGCAACTTTCCTCGTTCTGCATGTAAAATGCGTGGTCAGGGGAACAAAAAGACAATCGTAGTTTGAATTCACAACTTCTTGACGAATGTAGTAATTGTATTCTTCCGTCGTATGATAATTCATAATGCTCTATCTGTGGTTTGAGAGTCTGGCAACTATAGTGCATGTATGTGTGGGTGAAGCGCCAAGGTGGAAAACACAAGTACTACAACGATTTTAACGATAGCAATCTGTACGTAAAGAATATCTGCTCCACTGACATTCACAAGTATTTCTACACAAGCGTTTCCTGCGGATGTTTTTTTGGGTCTCTCCGTCAATTTAGATTATTATGAAGCCTCTGGTTTTGTGAATGCAATTTAACGCATTTAGCTTCATTCTGCAGCTGACTCGTCCGCTTACAGTTAACTGCCGACCACTTGCGGTTAATGTCTATTAATACAACTAGTAGTAGATGTTACTAACCACTTACGCTATGCAGCATTGACGCTCTAGACGCAGTGTGAGGATTCTCTAACGAGGCTTCCCCGCGCTCCAAGGACCGGTTGTAACAAGTCAAATTGCCTCTGAACGCTTGCCATTCGTGATGTTCAATAACATTGAAAAACATATATTGAGGAGGTTTTACACACGAACACTCTAAGCAAAACTCTGCTTGCACCAACCTGTCTTGAGTCTTAGAAGTTGTACTTGGACTTCTTGTTTTCGAGCACGCGGCGAACCATCCAGCCGTCCGTGTCTTTCATCGAGTCCGTAGTAAGCGCGTCCATGAGGCACGGCTTGAAGTTAGCGGGCTTGGGCTCCTGGTAAAAGTCAGGCAGTCCGAAGCTGTGGCCGATTTCGTGCGCGACGACCGTGAGCTGCTCCTCGTCAATATTCTGTTGCATGTCTTCAATGCCGAACTGCTGGAAGTTGTAGTTGCCCAAACCTCCGCCCATACCCTCCGTAGGCTGAAGGGAGACGTCGAACGGCTCACCATCGCAGCCGTTGGACTCCGACCACGTGCCATCCTTCTGGCGCACGATAGCAATTCTCTGGGCATTGAGGCACACCATCCTGGTCGAGGTCACCGATGTAGAGCTTGCCCAGCGAGTCGTCCGACCACTCCAAGTCTGAAGCTTTACGAGCTGCCCAGCCGACAATGTTGATCTTGATCTCGTCGTATGGCCAGCAGTCGTAGCCGATGAGCCAGTGGTTCCACGCCGCGTACTGGCGGGCCACCATGGGTCCGATTTTCTCCGCAATTTCCTTGGTAAGCGTGATGGTCTGGCTGTCCCAGCGGACGCAGTAGTTGAGGGTGCCCTTGTTTGCCACGATGTGGTCCATGATCCAGTTATCGTAGGGCTCCACGTCCGACTTCATACGGTTGTCCCAAATCCACTGAAGGTCTTTCGTGCTGACGTACGTGTTCGGGTTACCCACGACACACTCACCAGGTTTGGACATGATGGTTCCAAACGGAGCATGGGCAGCGCTGCTGTTTGTGCCTGCAGCAGCAGCGGGAGCCACGGCCAAAGTGGTGGCTAGGACAACAGCAGAGACGGTCGAGAGAAGACTTGGGGCCATCTTGGAGAAATGGAGAGTGGGGTCTTGCAGGGAGTACCAGACACCCGGGTTTACCTGAGCGTGACGACGGAATTTTTCTGTGTATCATGATGTTATTTACGTTCCCATAAGGTGCAATGCAAAGATGATTACCTACTATTCGAAATACGAATGATTCTGCGTGCATGACAGTGTAGTTCGATTGTACATGTAACTTGCAGAACGTGATTTGCTGTTCATCTCATTATTTAATCAGTCCGTTCCTCGTGTTTCGTGATATTGTTAATAATAAATATATGTTTTTCATATATTATTTGTGGTTTTTTACGGATGTACAGAATGATACGACTGGTGTTGGTACCGCACATTAACCCCGGAGTGCAAGCACAAGATAGAGATGTCAATGGTCATATTATAATAGTGAGGGGAGGCACGACTGTGGAGGCACCATGTCGAAGATACATTACAGGCTATCAGGCTGCGTTAATAAAACACCGTGCATTTACGACGCTACAATGTGTACTACCTAATTAATGCCTGATGTCGTTTCCTCGGTGACAGAGTGGCCGATGGCAACGTGCCGCTGCCACAGCCGTCATGTGACGACAGGTTTCGCCCGAAGACTCAACTACAGCTCAAACACTTTAGCTTGAAGTGGCCCATCTTCCCGCTAAATATGCGGTGCTCTAGTTTCTACGTACTTCGACTTTAACGTAGAAGGTAAGCCCAATTCAGTCGAACACCACAAGTTGTGTCCCAGTCCTCAAACATCCTGCAGATCAAACTCCGACTTTAACACCAAAATCCTGCAAAGATGCGTCGGGGGAGATCCGGAGTTCGTAAGAGGTCACCACATATGGAATGCAGCGCTCGTCGTCATTGCCTTCCGCTTCAAAGAAAGCATGCGTATATCGTACGAGCAGGTTGACATACGGCTTGCAAGACTAATAATCGATACTTCAAGACGCCCCTGGTGATTTACGGGGCGCGAATCGACGATTGTAGTTGACGGGACATCCCAACAACTATATAATACCTGTTGCTCTTTTACCGTTTTTTAGTTGCCACTGCTCAGTAATAGCCTTACGTTTGATACTTCTCATCAGCTCGAGTCCATTCTAGAACCCAAAAACTCCACCCGCCGTTGGATCAAGAGCACTCCGCTGGTGCGTCTTCACCTGCTGAACAAATATCAGCCAGGACAATGATAAGAGGGCCTATTTTTTTTTTTCACGATCCTCCTCAGGAAATCCTTGGCAGAGTCTGCCTCTGGAGCGCTCGGTTTACGATTTCGTTGAGAGGCGTCTGTCCTGCAATCTGGTCCATCGACATCCTAACTTTAGGATGTAAATCTGCACCCTGGAGCTGCGACACCCAACGTCTCAATTGACTGCTGAATCCATCGACAAGTAGCAGGCCCGCACACGCGCTCTATGCAATTTTCATCGACAACCTTCACGTAGATCACGACCTTGACACAAAAAAGGATAGTCAACGTTGTAAGGAAGACTGCCGACAACTCAAATCCACCAACCAAGTGAGTCTGGTTATTATATCTTCCGTTGTCTGTCTGCTTTCTGTCAAAGCTTGCGGGGTACACTCTGAGCAGGGGTACTTCACAGTTAAGGCTGTCATAGTATCCGTGCATTTCGCGGGACGATGCTAGCTCATCGTTTGAGTCAATGGTGGTCACCTTGCTCCGCCAAATAACAAGCCTCCACCCTGCCATACTACAAACAATCGTTGGACGATGGTCAGAAAATATTGGGAGCTTTCTTTTTCATGACGACTTCGCGCTTCCGTCTCAGTTCGTCTAGCTCATGATCCCCATGGGCAGTGCATAATAGATATTGAAGAAAGTGAATTATGTTGGCAAAGTCAGGCTAATGGCTGATTTTCCACCTTCACTGACTTCATAAATTGGTCTACCAGCACGTGCAAAGGTAGCTCCTGTGGCTTGCTTGGGTTCGGATTCGAGGATTTTAGTTTCAGGTACTGCTTGGTGAAAAGGACGATGGCGATGGCGTCCAGGAACTCTGAGAAGACCAACTTTGTGCTCATGAAAAACGCGTCTGGCTCGCCGTCGCAATTGCTGTCACTGGTGCTCGACCCAGCTACGCTTCGGTGTAGCTCGGGTTTCAACGATGGCGCTGATGCCGTGAACGCTCGATTTAACGCTCCAAGTGCATCACGGATGTGAAAATCTGCGGTGAAAATAGGCGATTCTGCCGAGCCTTGATTGCGCAGCATGACGAGCACGGATCTAATGGACACCTCGTCAATACCCTTGTCGGTTGCTGCAGGTTCCTCATCTCCGTCACCTCCATCCACGACATCTGCGTGTTGCCGTCGAACCAAAGGAGCTGCGCAGCTAATATACAAGCTATGGAGATGATCGTGATGCTTCGTGAAGATATTGTGCAGGCTCTTTCCCATCAACTCGGCCCGGAGCAGTGTCAACCATGATGGTGAACTTTGGCTAAGCGCTTCTTGACGTTCACGTACCATTTGCTCGTAGAAGTCGGAAAATATATCTGCAAGAAATACTGTGCTGTCGCTGCTTCCAGCGAGCTCAATCATGCCCTCTGCGGCAGCGGTCGTGACCCACGAATGTGCGATGCGGACGAACAGCTCAACAAATTCCCTGAAAAGGAGAACTTCGTCCCAAGGAACGATTTCGAGGCGAGTTGGGTCCACTGGATGGTTGGCTCGATTTTCTGCAGGGAGGTCTGTCAGGAAATACTCCTCGATATTCATTGCTGAAGCACAGGCTAGGGCACTAGCTCGCTGAGCTTTCCGGACATCCTGCATGAAGTTTTCAAGCTGTCCGCTGGTGAAGTAAAATCCACATTGAGACAGCAATTGCCGACACTCGAAGACCTCAAGCAGCGTTCCAGAATCGTCGAGATCGTTGGATGAGGAGTTTGACCGTCGGGCTTCCTTGATGCAGCCGCGGTATAACGCACGCAGATCAGTGTTGATACGAAGGGCAGCATGCTCCACAGTTTTCCTTGCCTTTTCTCTCTTTGGGATATCTGGAATCAGCAGCAGATCGTTGATGAATAACATGATTCCTGCAACACTTGAAGACGACGAGGGGGGCTGAGAAGATGAGATCGCTGATGCTGCCGCATTCGGGTCGGTCGGTTCTGCTTTCACTGGGGATGCTGGAGCCATTGATCCCGCTGCAGTGGATGCTGTTGCGTAGCTGCCGTCGACGCTGCGATCCTGACGAAAGAGCCCAACAAACACGCGACCGTCCTCGTAGAAGAAGAGCCCATACCCTTCCTTGACGTTAGCTCTCCATTCCCCTTCATACCGGGCCCCATTGGCATAGAAGAACACCCCACGACCATGACGCAGTCCTTCGTGGAACTCTCCCTCGTACCAGTTCTTGTCGTGTGGACTGCTCGAAGGTGAAGAGCCATTTCTGCTGGTTGACCCAGTAGCAGACGCGCTTAGGGGGTTTACAAGCCACACGTGTCTTCCAAAGCCTTCCTGACAGTCGTTCACCCATTCGCCGTCGTACCTCTCTAGCGGTGTGGCATCCTCGGGGTTCGACAGCTCGCCAGCTCCTCGCAGGGTCATCCACGTCATCACGCCTTGTCCACACTTGACGTCGGCTTCCCAGTCTCCGATGTACACACTGCCGTCCGCATAGTGCATGTGTCCTTTGCCCTCGCGCTTCCCCTCGACGAACTGCCCTTCGAAGCGAATGTTGCGTGCAGCGTCAAACACCAGCTCGCCGTAGCCATGAGGCAGTCCGTCCTCCCACTCGCCATCATGTCGAGCATTACTCTGAGCCATGACGAGTCCAGCCTCATCCTCACCTCTGGTTTCGTCATGGCCTTCTCCATCTGCATCGTGGCCCTGCTCTTCGTGAGACTTGAAGGCGAAGAGAAGCGGCTTGGGCACCTCGTCCGCCGACTCATCCTCCTGCTGCTGTTGACCCCCTTCGTCTTTCGCTTGCTGCATCACAACCCCGCGGTCTCCAGTAATGAAAACACCGCGACCGTGTCGTTTGCCGCGCTTGACGTCCCCCACGTAGGAGCTCCCGTTCGGCCACCAGTACGTGCCCCGTCCGGTGATCTCGTTGTGCGTGAAGTCGCCCTCATACGCCACGCCGCTCGCGTGCCACTCAATGCGCCCAGCGCCATGCATCCGGCCACGCACAAAGTCGCCCACGTACGTGAAGCCCGTCTTGAACTCCAGCCTCCCTTTGCCGTGATACACGGGCACATCGCACTCGGGCACCAACAACGTCTCGCCCTCGTACGCCCGCACCACATTGGCCAGCACGCGAGGGTCTAGCGGTGGCGAATGCGTCCACGACGCGCCCAAGTCCCCCGTCTCCTCCATCGGCGCCTCCATCTTGCTGCCAGTCCGTTACAACGCCAAAATGCACATGAAGCGACACATTACCACTTCAACTTCGCACCAAATGGCTACACTTCTTAACCCCATATTCACTTTAGTGACACCCAAAAACATATTTTGCGCTGAGGTCAAGGCGGCAGCATGGCGTCGGCGTTTGGTGCTCCGTCTTCGCCGCCGTCCATGGCGCTCCCCGCCGCGTCCTCGGTCTTCCCCACGGCTGAACCATCGAGGAAGGCGTCTCATCTAGACGTCTCCGCCACGTTATTCCACCGCAAGCGCGTGGTTCGCCGGAAAACGCACAAGCACGCGGGCGTCCCGAGCAGCTCCGTAAAGCGGAAAAAGCCCAATCCCGAGCCTCTCGGCGCCGCCGCGAGCCTCCCACACGCCCCCGAAGAGTGCAAATTGCTTCCTGTCCCCGATTCAACAGCGGTGGCGCCAAATTCCACGCAGAACAGCCGCCCCAAGCCCAATCTCCGCGTGCAGACGGACTTCTCGGCGTCGTATTCGCCCCCGTCCCCGTCCAGCTTCTCGCCCGTGGCGCCGCTGGCCAGGAGCTCTCCGTACCCATTGACAGCCAGGGGGGTGGACACGGAGCCCAAGCCGACCCCGGCGCCCTCGCCGAGGTCGGCGGGAGCTGGAGCTCTGCCGGACAAACCGCCGGCGCCCCACGCCTTCCGCCTGTCGGACTTCTTCTACAAGGAGATTTTTGGCGTTCATGACATTAAACCCACGGACGGGATGCACCAGGAGCGCGTGCAGAACTTCTTCGCGGTGCCGGTGAACACGGAGCAGCTGTTCTTCTTTGGCGTGTTGTTGGCGCTGGACAGCTTTTTGTACGTCTTCACGTACCTGCCGCTGAGGATTCTGTTCGCCTGCGGGTGCGCGGTGACGTCGAGTTTCCATACCAGGGTGTTTAGGAGGACGCACTTCTACGACTTGATGGTGGCGGTCATTATGGCCGTGGGCACGACAGTGTTGGGGCATGTGGACATGTCACGCGTCTACCACGCCATCCGAGGTCAGGCCATGATCAAGCTCTACGTGCTGTTCACCATGATTGAGATTTTCGACCGTTTATTTTCCTCCCTCGGCCAGGATATCCTAGACTCGCTGTACTACACGGCCAAGTATCACCCCCGCCGAGTCACGCGCATGTTCCTGGACTTCACCGTTGCGATCATTTACGTGGTGCTTCACTCGCTGCTGCTTTTCGCGCAAGTTGTGACACTCAATGTGGCAGTCAATTCAAGTAACACCTCGTTGCTCACACTACTTATTTCCAACAACTTTGCGGAGTTAAAGAGCTCAGTGTTTAAAAAGTTTGAGGAACAGAACCTCTTCCAGATCAGCTGCAGTGATATCGTTGAGCGCTTCAAGCTTATCACGATTATCAGCCTCATCCTGCTGCAATCTTCTACTGGGGACGTCGCCTGGGGAACGGTGAGATATCGTTTGTCGCTTTTATTGTTCGGACAGCTTACTCAAATTTGTTTTTGCGCGCTCGTAGGCAATGGTCTGGGTGGCTGAGATGCTGATTGACTGGCTCAAGCACGCCTTCATCACGAAATTTAACCAGCTCCCGCCCACGATGTACTCCAAATTCGTCACCATCCTGTGCCGAGACTTGACCGGGTGGAAGAGCGAGGATACGATTCTGGATCACACGCACCACGTTTCCAAGCGGTTGGGTCTGATGTCGCTTCCTCTGGCCTGTGTGGTGCTGCGAATGGTGTCCAAAGCGCTCACGGACGTGCCGATTGAATTTACGTCGCCGAGCGGCATATTGGTGACTGTGGCGTTCTTCATGTGTCTAGCGGCCTTCAAAGCACTGCTGAGTCTGGGTCTGATGATTTACGCTTGCAAATCTGGTCGCCTCGACGATACACGTCCCAAGAGCCCGCGCTCGGTGCGCCACCTCGAGTCCATCCAACGCTACAAGTACTAGGCATGGACAAACCAACACATAGACTCCTTCAAAAGCTTCTTCGTTCATTGTTATGGTCATTTGTTGTCTTTCCTATTGCATATGTGTCGCAGCCAGAGCACGGGGCAAGATGGGCGAGCGGCAGGCCAAGCAGCTTCCAGCTTCCATCTTCACCACGGACTTCCGTCTTCAACTCGATGGCGGGGTGGCGGCTTACTGATACAGCATACTGTCGTGTCACTTGCTCTCGCCTTCACGTCCACTCCGCCACGCAGGCGCTGCTGGCCATCGCCGCGATTTCATCGTCCTTGTTCTTTGCTTTGATACAAGTCCTAAACATGCATTCTCCTCTTTTTGTATCTGTCTTATCTACAAACGCGCAAAACTTTTGGATCCTTTTCCTGCTCTTGTCACTAGTTTGCCTCCTGTCATCATACCCACGCGTCCTCCTCGCTGGTGGCAGGTCCTCCTCCTCCTTCCTCCTCACTCTCTCCATCACACCTGCTGCGCGTCTCCAGCGTTCGTTTTACCGGGTCTTCCTCGCTGCTTCGTTGTTCATACATCACACGCTCTTTCCCTAACTGCTGGTTCATAGTTTTCGCACCTCCTTCGCTTCTTCCCTTCCTTATGCACGACTCGTGGCGTTCATCCCCATGCCGCCCACGTCATTCAGCATCATCATGCTGCCGTCACTGCCGTGCATCTGCGGCATGCGGTTGCCACGGCCTCCTCCCTGGAAGTGATGAGAAGCGGCGCCCATGTGCCCGCCCTGCATTCCGTACATCTGGTTCTGCTGCAGGTGCTGCTGGTGCATGTAGCCGCCCATGGCAGAAGACGGCAAGTGGCCCATCATCATGCCATTAGCGCCGTTGTCGAACAGGTTGTCGGCCGTCGGCGACATGCCCATGTCCATACTGATGTCCATGTTCGGGAACCGCTTGAGGATACGCGCAGTGATGCGACGACCGCCGGACGTGTTCTTCATGGCGGCCAGATGCGGACGAATAGCCTTCACGAGAAGCAGGCACTGCTCCTCGGCACACACGCACAGAGCACGCTGCACCACGTAGTTAGCGAACTGGTCCTGCAGCATCTTGTTCATCTTCGGGCAACTCGTGATTTCAGAAATGTACTTTTGGCGCACGCGCTCGGGAGCCTTCTCAAGGCACTTCTCAATCACATTCGAACTAAACTTCTGCACCGACAGCTCGTAGATATGGCCCAACGGTTTCATAATGACACCGAATGCCTCTTCAGCCGTGCACGAATCAAGCACATACTGCACAACGTAGTTTCCGTACGGGTCCTGCATCAGCTTCATCGCCTGGCGCTCCACTTGCTCAATCACCTCGGCCTTTTGCGCCTTGTTAGCCGCGTCCAGGCAACGTTGCAGGACGCAGCAACCGTGGCGGTGCGTACCGACAGTCGTGCATTCCTTACACACAGCATCGAACACAAACTGGTTGTACTCGGGCTTCATAAACTGCAGCGCACGCTGGATAACATGATTACCATTCGAATCAATACACAGGCGCACAGCGTCATCCTTCAGCGCCTCGACAATAATATCCGGAAGGCTTGTCGTCCGACGACGTTCTCCACCTTCCGGACGCTCCTCACGATCGTTAACGTAGCCATATTCATCGCCATCCTCATCGTCAAAGTCTTCCTCAATAACGTCAGGTGATGTGGCGCAAACCTCCACCACCTTCTGCACTGATCTGGTACCGTGCAAGTTAAGCGCAGCAGCCACAAGATTCGAGCTGACCCGGCGAATGATCACAAGCCGTTGCTTCTCGTTCACACGTTCCAGCAGCTTCTGGAAGAGATAGTTACCGAACGGGTCAACCATCATCTCCGCGAGGTGCTCCAGCGACTCTTGGTAAATGACTTCACACAGATCGGCACGGTCCTCGTAGTCGAGTTGCTCTTGCAGCAGCCGACAACCGTTCTGGTCCTTCGACATAGCGAACACACGGTTCTGGATGTCTTCCACGCTCAGAGCAGCACTCAGACTGGACGGATCGTTAGCGGCGCCACCCATCATAGGCGCACTCATTCCACTACCGTTCATTAAGCCCAAGCTCATGCTACCAACACCTGAGTTTTCCGAGCGGTATCCCATACGAGACTGCTGACGCCCTCCAAATGTTCCATTCAACTGGTGACCGAGATCATCGCCGCCCATTTGATGGCGCTGCTGCTGCATCATATGCGACGGCGGGGGCGACATCATCATCCGGCTTTGCTGGTACATCATCGAAGCGTTTTGACGGCTCGAGCTGTGAGCACTAGCCATGTGCTCCGGGGTCGGAGCACCTGCCTGGTGCACAAACTTGCACTTGCTGCCCATACGACAGTGGCCCTGCAGGAAAAACTTGCACTGCTTCATTCCCATTTGCATACCTCCGCCCATGCCAATACCCTTGCGCGGCGAGTGCGGCGGAGACGACTCCGGAAGCGGCGGGGTCATGCGTGAATACATACTACGACCCTGAGCACGACCGCTTGAATGGCCACCACCCCGCATTCCCATCGAAACCTGTTGCTGCGAACCGTATCCCATCTGCGCCGAATGCGGGTGCCTCATCGGACTGGAGCGCGGGTTCATGTACATGTTGTTTCCGCCGTCATACATGCCGGCTTGAGGGTGCGGCCCCACCACCATCGGGTTCCACTGTCCTGAACTCATCTGCGCGCGAGCCTGACCACCGCCGTAGCCGTACGATCCGTTAGTCGTCTGAGGAGAGCGGTACTGCTGTTGCTGCTGGCGATATTGCTGCTCGTACGAAGCAGCCATTTGGTTGTTGCCGTAGTACTCGTGCATTTGCTCCTGGTACATGGCGTTGTTGTCGCCGTCTTGGCTACCCGACCAGGAGTCTTCCGACGACATTCGTGGGCTCAACGTGTACGCACCATTGTACGCGCTGGACGCAGTGCTGCTAGTGCCAGGCACCGTGTTCGAGCGCGAAAGAGACAGCGATGTCGGCAGGTGCTGCTGCGAGTCACGTCCGCCGGTGCGGTAGCGCTCCTGCTGCTGTTGCTGGACGGCAGGCGACGGCTGCTGGTGGCGATAACGGCCAGCCAGGGACCCGTACTCGTTCGGGGACTCCTGCACGGGGTTGAGCTGGAACTGGCCCGACGCGTACGAGCTCACGCTGCCCGCAGCACTTCCGCTCACCGAAACG
>JAHWLF010000663.1:0-11955 GCA_024679295.1 Phytophthora parvispora
GCGCAGGCCAGCCTGCTGGCGCTCAACCTGCCCAGCGCCAAGGTGTCGCCCAACGACCTGGCGCGCCGCCTGTACATCGGCAACCTGTACTACGACCTCAAGGAGGAGGACATCCGCAGCACCTTCGCCCCCTTCGGCGCGATTCACTCGATCGACCTGTCGCTCGAGCCTGGGTGAGAAGAAGGCCGACTGTGGCGCGCTGCGACCAAGTTGCTGATTGCATTGTGGCGCTGTGTACGTTGGCAGAGCTTCGCGGTCGAAGGGCTTCTGCTTCTTGGAGTATGAAGACGTGTTGGCAGCGGAGAGCGCGGTGCAGGTGCTGAACGGAACGCCATTGGCCAACCGAGCGATGCGAGTGAGTGCTGTGGTGATAAACTGGAGTGGTGGGTGGGACCGGTCGGCTTAGTGGTGCGCTGTTGTTTTTTGTTGTTTACTCGGTAGGTTGGTCGTCCGCATCGCGGAAACACGAACCCAAACGACTCGCTTTCAATCGGACAAGAGGCAATCAAAAAGTAAGTGCTGTGCTTCAACTAGTGTGAGTACTGCCGGCTAACGCGTTTGTCTGTTCTCACCAATGCCAGTGTGCCTACGAAGTGCGTCTACATCGCTAATGTCCGTATGGAGCTTAACAGCCAGCACCTGGAGGTGTGGGCATGTTGCTGTGAAGGTTGCTGTCATCTCAAGACCATAGCTAACTCGTCAACGTGTCTTGCAGAGTATATTTTCCCCGTTCGGAGCAATCCGTTCTTGTGTAATGGCTGCTGTTTCGCCTCTTGAATCCGGAGTGGTAATCAAGGAAGGGCCTGTGACTTGGGTGATGACAGCGAACTGACTGTGTCTGTGTGCTTTGCCATTGCGCTCTACAGCACCGCGGATACGGCTTTATGGAGTTTTTCGAGGAGAGCTGCGCAGCAAGTGCGATTCAACACATGAATGGGTTCGAGTTAGCTGGCCAGCCGCTCAAAGTGGGCAAGGCCAGCGAAGCAGCCATGCTGATCAACCTTGCCACCAGCCAGGACAAGGTCGTGCGTGATGGCCCAGGAGCTACAGTCGACGGGGTTAACGGCATCGCCCAGGAACCGAAGAAGACCGCTACCTTTGCCGAGGATGATGTCGAAGGCGTGAAGGACGTTGCAGACGGCGACGAGAAGTGCTGCCTCTGCTTAATGAACCTCGTGAACCGCGGCGAGGTGGATGACGAGCTGGAGGATGAGGTGCGTGGCGAGTGTGGCAAGTTCGGTAGCGTCAAGAAGGTGGAAATCCACGAGCTGGCAGACCACGTGCGCGTTTTTGTGTTGTTTGACGATGCAGTCGGCGCCAACAAGGCGAGGCAGGCGCTGCACGGCCGGTTCTTCGGCGGGAACCAAGTGCAGGCGCACTACTATCCCCCAGGCGAGCTGGAGCAGCAGCGTTACACGAGTGGGTTCTTGTAAAAGAGCACAAGGCGGTGGGTGGGTGAACAAACAATGCTTGGTAACATGTATCTACGGTCACTAGGCTGGGCACTCAGGGCCACAGATGCAGAGAGCGAGGGGGGGATGGTTGGACTTCACTGTGCTTTGCTGCTGTGTGTGTCGTCCACGCTGCTGTTGCTGTAGCTCGCGCCCGCCGTCCCGCGCGCCGACTGCCGTAAGCGCCACCCTATTCAGGGCAGCTGGTCCGTCTTGGCTAACTCGAGAATGAATTTGCCTTCCTTGTACTTCTCCGACGCCTCGTGTGCTTCTTTCTGCTTGTAGGCGCCCAGCCAACCGCCCAACCACCCAGCCACAGACACACAGACACACAGCAGTCGCGCAGTTAGAGCAGAGCGGGACGGAGAGCAGGATGCTACCGAGCGTACGTATTTCCAGCCCACGGGGCTCCAGCACGTGTTGCAGAAGAGGTCCAGCACGACGTGCAGCCCCGTCATGAGCATGCGCTCTTCGGGCGGCCCCGTACACACGTTGACGCTGGCGTGGGGACAGACAGCGAGCGTGAGAGAAAACTAGAGACTGAGAGAGAGACTGGGGCCAAGAGCGGCGGACTCACGCCGTGTCGAAGAGGTAGGCCTTGCCGCTGGTGCCTTGGAAGTTCTGGCGCGCAGGAAAAGGCTCAGAGAGACGCAAAGAGACGCAAGCAGAGACCAAAGCGCACCTTGGAGATGATGTCTTCGTTGCGCGCCAGGTGCGCGTTGCACTTGGCGCAGCGGAAGGTGCGCGAGCTGTCCACGAACTCCTCGAAGACGCGCCCCATGGCCTCGTGCTGCTCTTCTCTGCTTGAAGCGGAATCTGAGTTGGTGTGGTGCACACATATATGTGACGTGTGACGTGGGAGCTGCTTCACTGCGGGGGACGTGTTGGGCACTGCGGCTGCTGTCTCTCGCTGGCCAGGAGCTGGGTGTCTGTTATTGACAGTGCTCGACGTAGAAGCTGAGGCGATCTGTCTTGTGCTGGAGTCTTGCCGTCCCTCTGTCCGATCGGCGACTACGCTGGCCACGTGACAGCGACTAAAAGTCAGCTGGTAGAGCTTTTACGCGGGGCACGGATCACCACGGGTGTCCGGCGAATGCAGCTTCAACGTTGGCGATGGCATGTTCTTGCGAGGTGATCTCGAGCTATCCCCCACCCGATCCTGCTGCACCACCAGACTGGCGATGTGGACCAACAATGGATATGCGTGCCATATCACCCTCATCTTCGTCCTTTGCACCTCAAACCGAACGTTAAACGACGCACGCTTCACCCGTGTGTGCTGAAGGAGAGAGATCCTTGTCCGTAAGAGCAGAATCAGCGCCGACCCCGTTTCAAGGATTCTGGGGGGAATTATCTGCCGCCGTTGTTCAGTTCACTTTCCAATTCGCCGTTACCAAGACCAGTCGTCACCACCAACTACTACCAAGCACCACGCGTCCGATTGCGATGCCTCGGCTGTCGACTTTCTTCATGATCGCTACTGTAGCCTTGTCCGCCATGACAGCTTTCGCGCACCCGGGCCAGCAGCCTCACACGCAGTCGGCCATGGAACCCGCGCAACGACGCCTCTCCCAGACTGACAGTCATCGCTCGCTGCAAGGATGCAAGGACTCACTTCAAGCCCGAAAGCTGCAGGAGCGCAACGTTGCTCGACGTACAGCAACGCTCGAGAACCTGCAAGCCCGTCGTCGACTCGGAGGCTACGCTCACGTCTCGCAGGCGAAAGGCAGCACCCCGGCCCCCACATCGGAACACCAATCCAACCTGGTGATTAAAGACGTCGCTGACGTGAATGCCAGCGTTCTCTTCGGCAGTGACGTCAAGTGTGTCCTCGAGCCTGAGGTGACGGAGGGACCCTACTACGTCAACGGCGAATTTATCCGTACTGACGTGACCGAGGGCCAGCAAGGCGTCAGTCTCTATGCAGAACTGCAGTTTGTGGACGTCAACACTTGTGAGCCTGTTGGCAACCTCTACGTAGACTTCTGGCACTGCAACGCCACCGGGGTCTACTCGGGTGTGGTAGCTAACGGCAATGGCAACACGTCCGATGCCTCCAACATCAACAACACAGCATTCCGCGGGCTTGCACCGACGGATGTCGACGGCCTCGTGACCTTCACGTCCGTTTTCCCTGGTCACTACACGGGACGCACCACGCACATTCACGTGCTGGGCTCGTACAATGGCACTGTGCTCAAGAACAATACGTACTCGGGTGGGGTAGGAGCTCATGTGGGCCAGCTTTTCTTCGACCAAGGTCTTATTTCAGAGGTGGAAGCCACCGGTGTGTACGCTACCAACACGCAGGAAATCACGTTCAACTCCGACGACTTCATCTACAATCAGTCTGCGGCCACGGGCTTCGACCCGATCATGGAATACACGTTGCTCGGAGACACAGTGGAGGACGGCATCTTCGCGTGGATTTCGGTTGGTGTGGACATGACCCTCGCCAAAACCGTGAGCGCTGCCTCGACGATCACCGCCAATGGGGGCGTGGCTAACGCGAACAGTGTGGGGCCTCCAGGTAGCGGCAGCGGATCGGGATTCCCTCCAGTTGGGAGCGGATCGTGGGCCCCTCTTCCTGACTCGGACGCCACCCAGTCGTAAGAAGTGTAAGGGACCTACGAGATTCGTCTTTTGCATCGAAGCAGACAGTGACGGACTGTCAAGTCTGCTTCGAGCTGCGTTAACTGCTTTTTTTTTGTCATGTACAGTTTCCTTTGGTCGTAGTTTCGTTGGTTTAGCTGACGTTGTGATGAAGACAAATGCTAAGTGAATTCACTTGTGAACGTGTTCGTGCATTGAAAATCTTGGGCCACCATGTGTCGAAGTACACGACCCCAGCTCAGTTATCTATCTGAGCTGTCAGTCTTAGCTGCGTCTTGTGTTCAAGCTCTCTTCTTGCCTACTTTCCATACGAATAGGCTCTTGTCATTGCCGCCGATGGAAACTAGTCGCGAATCATCGCACGTGAAGGCCACGTTGGCCACGTGCAGGCTGTGTCCAAGCAGTTTATGCTGCTCTGTCTGTCTTGAGAGGCACGGCGTGTTGTACACGCGGATCTCTCCCTGGTTAGTAGCTGCGACCAGCATCTCCTGTGTATTCGCCTTTGCTAGGGCGTGGACGTGATCGTCGGGTTTGCCTGCGATGTCCCAGACGCCTTGGGCAGCCCAGGCAAATAGGCACTTGTGTGACGCCCATTTGGTGTCTGCAGCACTAGCGGCTGACGTGATGTGGCTGCCGTCCATCGTGCTCACTAACAGCAGCTCGAAGGCGTCACTTGACACTCGTGCCATGCTGCTGTCCGCAGCAAAGTCCAATCGAGTGGCTCGGCCACTCGGCTTGGAGAACTTGAAGCGCAGAGAGAAGTCATCAAGCGTCGAGTAGAAGTACACGCAGTGATCGGCCGACGCTAGCGCCAGCAACGTCAGATCCGGTGAAAACGTCATATCCAACGCACTCAGCTTGCTGTCCCGGCCTTCGTGTAGCAGCTCGAGCGTCTGGCCATCTAGCACGGCGAACGCGCCGTCCTTATGACTGTTTTTGGTAGTCGCTGCAGACCCTCCAAAGCCCACCGCGACCCATTTGCCGTCAGGAGAGTACGCCACGCTCTGTAGTGCCCCATCCAATGCAGTCTTAGCCACCACACAGCGCTTCTCGAGATGCCATAGACGCACAGTGTGGTCTCCGCCAGCCGTAACTACCAGTTCTGGTCGCAGCGGGTGTGCAACAAGTCCCTGGAGTTGAACGGTGCGGTCATAATGGCTCTCGGACACAACAATGGAGTCTCCCGTGAGGCGAGACAACTCGAGCAGCTCGGCTCCTTTGGTACCAAGCAGCAATCGGTCTTCAGCCACGTCCCAGTAAAGAGATCGCACGGCAGCATCCTGCGGTGCTGGTTTGAGCCCAGACACATCGAAGTCGGCCAGAGGCGTCAACGTCGTGCGAGCCCAGAGCTTCACGTGGCCATCACGTCCTCCTGTTGCACACCCTAGCGACGTCGCGTGGATAGCGTAGACGCTTCCTGTGTGAGCCGGAATCACACGCGATACTGCACAAGCCTCCCAGGCGTACAAATGACCCGAAGCGCAGCCTGTGACCACAAGTCCGCCCATCGAGGCGCCGCACAGAATGGGTTGACGCTGTGCTCGAGCACCAAAGATGCCATCTCGGGCTGTGAGAGCTGGTTGTGCCATTTTCCAGAACAAAACGTGGTCGTCACCTCCTGAGACCAACCGACAGCCCCCTGCACTCTGCGGGTCTTCGATGAAGCACACGAAAAACACCGCGTGACGAGTTGTGCGGGAACTCGCAAACAATGCGCCGTCAAACCATCGCCCAGAAGCCGAGCGATACACAGCTAGCGAGTGGAATTCATCCTGACCCACAGCGGCGAGTAGTTTTCCGTCGAGAGAGCTGAAGGACAAAGCGGTCACCGCTTTACTGTGGAAGGCGCTGAGCTCCACCACCTGCGTGCAAGTGGCAGGCTCCCAGATGTGAATACGTGGTCGCTCGTGCGCAAAGTTCTGAGCGCAAATTTCTCCTGACGCTACAAAAGCTCCGCAAGGAGATGCAGCAACGGATAGTATAGGACGATTGTGCTCCGTGTAGAACTGCTGTCGGTGCTCGCGTCGGTCGTAGCTCACACCAACACAACCCGTCGGATAAACAATCCGCTTCGGCCGAGCGTACACGGCGTTTTGACGAGCATCGTGTGAGCGCAAGCCGAAAACGTGTTCCAGCTCAAACGATTGTTGCCCAGCAACTCCGTCAGCTTCAGTCGGTTCTTGCACGTTCCCGGACGGCGGCAACATTGCGCTCACGAATGGCTTCACCTCGCTTTGAGCACCTCCACCATCGTTCACGAACGCCTCGGGCAGGAAGCGTCCTTCAGCCTCCAGGTCAGCGTCGTCCTCAGGGTCCTTCACAACACTCGCATTGGCATTAGCCGGTACATCTCCACTACCCCCAGCGCCGTAAAGCCGTCTCCACTGAAGCATACAGCGGTCGGAGCGGCCGATACTGAGGCAAATTGCCCCCCCCAGCTCCTGAGAAACCCAGTTGGGCGACAGCACCGCTGTGTGCGTAGTATGTTTTGGCACCAGCTCCTTGAACGAAACTCGGATACTTGAGTATGCTGATGGCTCCATGAGAGTTTCCTGCAGCGAGAATGGCAGTGCCGCCTTGGTAGGGAGCACCAGGAAGCGAGCAAGCACAACATGTGATCTCCCGCTTCACAGCATCACCAAGACCTGTGGGAGCCACTGGCCAAACGCCTTGGTTGGACCAGTTGTAGATAGTGCTGCAGGTGTCCCAAATATGGTTGCGAAGTGCAGTGGCGCTTGCCACGTGCGAGCCAGTGGTGACATCCGCAAAATACAGCTCGAAGCCTCGGCAATTGCTGCGAATATATTGCGAGTCGCTGGCCACGTCAAGGTGCGTGACTGGGGCTTTGTGCTTCGAGAAAACGGCACGCTTTGTGTAGTTACTTGGTACATCGTAGATGTACACGGAACCATCTAACGCCCCGCAGACCAGGGACTGACCGTCAGGAGAGAAACGCAAGACCGTCACGGACTGCTTTGTATCACGCGTTTCGTACACGAGCTCCACACTTTGTCCGCGATCTTCAAACACCAACATACTGCCATCCTTCTTGTGACGCCTTCCCGTTCCACCGCTCCCCAAACCAACAGCAATGAAGTCTCCATCCGGAGAGTAGGCGCACGCACGACTACTAGTGTCTAGCTTGCTGGAAATCACCACGATGTGGTGAGCCAAGTCCCAAATGCGAAGCACAGCATCGTCTCCGGTAGTACACCCTCGAGACTTGGAATAACACACACTCAGTCCATGCAGTTCGCCTCGTGCGTGAGTCTCCAACGATAACACGGGAGTGCCATCGGGTGTTTTCATACTCACTGAGGTACCATCGAGCGACGAAAGAAGGTGGATACTACTCCCCCGAGTGCCTACCAGTAACGTTTCCCGTGTTGAGTCCCAAAAAATACTTCGTATAGCATGGTGCGCTGCGTTGAACTCGCCGAACTCAGCCAGACACTCCAAGTCGGCGCTCCAAAGCTTGACAAGGCCGTCTTGGCCGCCACTTGCAATTCCTCCCGAGGCTCCAGACGAACAGTACAAGGCTGCCACCCCTCGCGTATGCGCAGGTACGATACTGGAGAGCTCAGTGCCCTTGAAGCGATACAAATCTCCACTGACTGTACCAGCGATTGCGTCCTTCCCACAGCACACGACGCTCAGGAAAGAAGGAGGCGAGCCTCCTTGTCGACCTTTACGTCCAAGTAGTGCGTCTTTCTTGACGAGGGTCTGTCCTGCTGCTAAGCGCCAAAAGGATGCCGACTTTACGCCCACAGTCACGATCACAACGGGAATTGCTGGGACTTCTGTGGGGGCGATTGATTCATCGATGACCGGTGCGATAGCCTTGGTAGCAGGCTCCTGCTGGAAGCTCATACCGAGAATTCGGCCGACCGATGTCGTGCTTGCATGCGCTAACAACGTCCCGCTTCGCCAGTCGTAAAGCGCGAGTGAATTGCGATCGTCTAGCCCAACACTTGCCAACAGGTTCCCTGCTGAATTAAATCGCAGCTCAGCGATACCATGACGATGAAATCCGCGTAGAGATGCGAGCACCTCGAGCGAGTCGATGCGCCAGACATGGATGACGGGGAGGCGGCCCATTTGTCCAGATGCTGCAATCTCCAGTGATGAGTTGCTTGGTTTTCCGCTGTGACCGAAGTGCGTAGCGAGACTCATGACTTCGTCCGTGTGTTGTTTGAAGTGACGCTGCAGCCAAAGCTTGGTGTCAAGTACCACCACAACGTTCGCCGCAGGATAGATCATTAATCCCTTGGCACGTGTCAGGAAGAGATTATTGCGAACGTCGTGGCAACGGTATCCGTAGACCCACTCGAGCTCGAAGCTGTCGCTAGGCACGGTCGAGAGCTCCAAGTCACCTTCGTCTGGAGCCTCTGACGGCGGCACGCTACTACTGACCCATGGCTTGGACGGAGGCGGGGCTGAAGCGGTAGGTGGAGCCGAACTGGACTTTGGTGCTTCTCCTTCTGTCACGACTTCTTCGTCTTCCTGTTTGGTTGTCGGATCCTGCAGTCTTTCTGCCAGAAGCTCAAGCGCAAAGTCCCCGATGCTAACTGCCTCATCAAAGGTGGAGCGCTCCGTTCCATGACTAATCTCCCGCTCGTCGTCTGAGGTGGCTGCTACATCGTCGCCGTCCCCATTCGCTGCCACTCCTCCGTCAACATCCAATTCTTCGCGCTCAACGCGCCACTGGAATATGCACCGCTCGTCCCGCGCAGTAGCCACGACGTAGTTACCATCAGCCGTAAAGCGTACCGTGGAGATGACGCTGGCAGCACCCCGCGCAACTTGACACAACGACTCGGGATTCACGCATGGATACCGAAAAAGGCGCAACAAACCGAGCGTATCGCCCGAAACGATCATCGGGTTGTCCGCGCCCGGGGAGCGATCGACAGCCGAGATTTCGTACGCCTGCATCTTTCGAGTCGGCCAAGCACCTTGAACGCCCCATCCGTACGGACACGAACATGACAGCCACTCAACGTCCTTCAACGTAGCCACGCGAGTGATTTCAACCCCCGAGGAGCTTTCAAAAAATACCATCTCGCCTCTGTTCCGCGCGTTCGCCATGATATACTCACCGGTTGTCGAGAAGTCGAAGGTGTTAATGATGACCCCAGCATCTCGGGCGCGGCATTTACCCTTAGATGCCCAGTCTTCCGTGTGATACGAGTAGATGCAGTTGTCGCTGGAGCCTACGGCCAGAGTGAGCCCGTCACCGGAGAATCTCATCGTCCGAATTGGTCTCTTCGAGTCTTTGGCCTCAAATTTCACGGCGAGCGAGGACTCCGCCAGCACTGCGAAAGCACCTTGTTTGTTAGCATTCACCAGCTTGGGTTGCTGTCGCCGATTCCAGGCCAATACGTCCGGGTCTGTCAGTGTTGGGGTCTCTTCATCCTCTTCTTCTGCGCCTTGGCCCACAGCAATGCTCGAGCCGTCAGGCGAGTACGCACAGGCTCGAGCTGGGGCGTCGAGCGCGGTAATGCGAAGTTGACGGTGAGCAGAGAGATCCCACACACGAACGGTACGATCATCGCCCACTGAACAACATTCACGCCGCAATGGATGCATTGCGAGTCCGTGAAGCTGGAACGCTGAGTGTCCGCAGACCACAGGACCAAAATGCAAATTGGAGCCATCACTAGAAGCGATCTCGAAAATCTCAGCGCCTGCAGTGGCAATCAGCAACTTCGCGCCGCCATCGGGAGAAGCCACAAGACTGCGCACTCGGGGGGCTGAGCTACCCAGTGCCACCAAGTCAAACTGAGCACCTGGCTCGAGCCTTCGACTCCAAATTCGTACTTTGCCGTCCTTGCCGCCGCTGAGAACGCCACCACCGAAAGCAAATAGAGCTGTCACTGCAGCCGCATGCGCATACAATACGCGCACACAGTTGCGTCCTTCGAACAGCAGCATTTGTCCACGAGCAGTGCCTGCAATGACGCCACTGCCCTGCGTATCACCCGGTAGTGCCGCCAAACTCAGGATTGTCTGTATTTTCGCCTTGCGTCCTAATACCCCAGGCAATCGAGCGAAGAGAGCGTGGGGGCTTGAATATCGTGCGTCACGTTCACGCGCCCAAAAGAACAAATGACGCCGTCCACCCGTCACGAACTGTGACTGTCCCGATGGTCCATTTAGCACAGCCAGCGCATGCACGGGTTCTCGCCCGCCGCGACCTGCAAAAATTAGCTCGGCTGGTTTGTTCCAGTCCGCGGCCTCGCTACTTCTCGCGCTTTCTCCGGCTGGGGCTATTGCCTTCTCCCATTGATAAACAGCAACGCAGTGGAAGTCGTCTTGGCCAACAGTGACGAGAGTTCGACCATTTGGCATCCACGCCAAATGGGACACACCACGACGGTGAAAGCCACGGAGAACGCTGAGCACCCCACCACCACCTCCAGCACCACTCTCGCTCAGCGTCTGCGTAGACCAAACCACGATTTTCGGTAGCAAAGCGGCTTCTGCTGTAGCAACCACGCGGGTATCCGTTGGGTGAACAGCTAACGCTTGTACGAGTCCCGAGTGATGGCACGCGAATCGTTGCCGGTGCGCTACGGTATCGTAGACGATTACTACACTTCCTGCAGGGTAGACGGCCTCGGCAGGAGAAACGTAGTGCACAATGTTGCGCAGATCGCTGTTAAAACCGTAGATCCAGTCGAGCTCAAGACTGGCTGCTGGCATCCGTGGGTCAATCGTCGGTGGTGCACTGGGCGTCGCATTTACCACTGCAAGCTGCCACGGACGTCGCGCCAGCATCTTGTCCGTCGTGAAATCCGGCGCCGTTGCGTCATGCGGAAGACTCGCGTCTCTCTTTCTCGCTGTAGCTTCGTCGTCACGTGCTGAAGGCACCAAAAACCCTGCCGCAGCTTCACGTTCTGCGTCGCTGTCATCCCCGTCCTGTTCATCTACGTACTCGGCGGGGCAGTCGAAGTAGTCGACCCACGAGGTGACCTCGGGCGTCGTCTCCGCGAAGCGCAAGAACTCCGGCAGCGACAGGAACTCGTCGGCACCAGGCTTTAGGGCCTTCTGGAAGGCGTACTGCGCCAAGTCCTCAAGGACGAGCTCCGTCGGACACGCAACGGCTACACACAGCTTGCACAGGCCCGTCAACGTGGACTTAAAGGCCAACGTGAGCTCGTCCAGCGACAACTGGCCGGTCTCGTTAAAGTCGTAGCAGTTGTACACGACTGCAGCAACACAACGACAGCTCAATCGGTCAGTTAGCGGCCTCAACTACGATGCCCTCAGACGTAGCCATCAAGCCTACACGTGAGCTTCTGAGGGATCGGCATGGCGGACATCATGGCCATCGTGCCGAGGAACTCGAGGGCGTCCACCAGTCCGTTCTGCAACGGGAGACAAGGCAAAGACATCAGTATAACTGAAGAAAGAACGCCACGCCTGGTTCAGGTGCACCTCGTCCGTGTCCAGCGCCGTGAAGAGCGCGGCGCTGAGCTGATCCATCTCGCTGCGCGCATGGATCTCGAGCATCTGCTGCATGGAGCGGCAGATCTCCACCAGCTCGTCCTGATTCAGGCCGAATCCCTCGGCCACGTCGTTGAAGCACTCCCAGAGCTTGTTCACGTCCCGCTCCGAGGCTGCAGAACGAGCAGTTGAGGCACCTACCGTGGCGGGGCGACAGCAGAGATGGTGGGTACGTACCGTTCACGAAGGAGGTCGTGGCCTTCAGGTACGCTGCCTTGCCCTGGAGCTGCCCCATGGCGTCGAGTTGTCGATGGTCAAGTGATCTTCAACGGTCGCGGATCCATGGATGTATCCATGTACCTAGCCGAGTGGTACAACAGCGCGTTTAATCAAAACCGATTCACCTGCTTTCGTAAGACCAAACTGGCCGTTTGTATACCAG
>JAHWLF010000664.1:0-11953 GCA_024679295.1 Phytophthora parvispora
CCGCGCTTCCCCTTGGACGGCGCCATAGCGGCGGTATAATGCGGAATGGCCGGCTGGTAGGGGTGATGGCCGCTGACGACATGTGGTACGTGCCTGTCTGTGCAGCGCGAAATGAGGGTTCGATTGTTGATATGGGGAGCAGGCGGGTTGTATGGAGGCAGGCTGATTTATGGCGCCGCGACCCCGGGTTAGCTGGAAACCGGTGTGCAAGCGATCGGCTACGACGTGGCAAGCAAGTGCCACAGCCTCGAAAGAAATATTGAGCAGGGACGATTAGAGCAACGGGGTCCTGGCGGAGGGAGGGCACCACCACCGCCTAGATGCGCGGTGTGTCCTGAAGAAGTTCGTCGTGGAGAGAATGAATACAAATGGATGAGGAGAACTAGGATTGGATCGTGGGTGGGGGGGGCTACTACAAGTGGATGATCGATGCTCGCTCGGCGGAAGAAGTGACGGCATTTCTGGTGTTGATGGTCGTCTGCGCCGGTCGTTGGCCGTTACTTGATGCGTGTCAAGTGAAAGAAGCAGCGTGCGCGAGACAGCTAGTACATGTAGTTTTGTTTGCTTTGAATTCGGCAGACGTTTGGCAACCAAGCCTCGAACAAAATCGTTGCGATCAGGAGCCCCGTGCTTCAAATTAGACCTGTACACGTCCACCGGCATACGCACATTGCGATCCGACTGCCAACACCCTACTCGTTGCTCCAGCCGCAGTGGCTCCAGAACTTGAAATGGTCGTACCACTTGCACTTCTCGTCCAGCGAGTCGCCCACGTCGTCGTCGTCGCCACCAACAGCAACAGACGAAGACCCCGATCCACTCGCTTCAAGCAGCCGTTGCTGCTGAGCGCGTAAGAGCTTCACTGCCATTGATACGTCCCCATAACTTGTGCCTTCAGCGGTGATCGCGACGACAGCGAACGTGACAGCCAGCAGTTTGAACATCTTGTGAGCTTGGTTGGGGTGTTGGAGAGGAATTGGATAATGTTGTTGCCCCCAGCAAGGTGCAAGCAATCCAACAAAACGCGTTCTATCCGCCCATAGAACTCTCTGCTGTATTTCTGACAGGAATGCTGTGCGTTCGAATGAGCATGTTGTGGCTGTTCATCGATGTAGCCATCTCGGTGCTCAACTTTTTCCAGCTAAGTACGATATTTTTCACCTCCCCAATAATGAGCGAGTTCCGACAAGCTACAGCTCACGTGGACGACCTGGAGGCGCGTTTGGCGCTGCTCCAGCGGTCCGTCGCCGATAACACAGCTAATGTCACTCTAGAAAAGAACTTCAGCTTCATTTTGGTGGGTTTGTGACCTTCTAACGGTCAGAATTGACATCGAAATCATTATCCGAAACTCGCCATCCCCCCTCTAACTCGACAATTTTTACTTTATCTGTGCCTCTACAGGCTGCAACTGGCGGTGAGGTTGGCGTCATGATGGAGAAGTTCCGGGCTCGCTGCTCCATGGTGGACCCCGTGACGAACCAGCCTCGGTTCGGCCCTAAAATGCTGGCCAAAGTCCAAGATCTACTGGGTCGGTATGACGAGGTGAAGCTCGCACTGGACGAGGAGGCTCCGCTGCGTCTACAGGTAGAGGCGAAGATCAGTCAATTAACAGCAGAAGAGGCTACCAAAAAGCAGGAACAGGCAGCTCAGGAGAAGGAGGAGAAGGAGGCTCAACTTGCAGCAGAACTTGCTCGGGAGCAGGAGCTGCAAAGGCTGCAGCAGGAAGCTCGGGAGCGAGAAGCAGAGCTGCAAAGAGAAGAACAGCAAAGGATTGAAGCATTAGCTGTTGCTGCGCAGAAGAAACGCGAACAGCGCGAGAAGGAGCGTGATGAGGAGGAGCGACAGCGACAGCTCGAAGAGGAGGCACGTGAGCGGTTGAATGCGTCAATTCCACACGGTAAGGAGGGGCTTGAGAAAGCCATCGGAATGCTGAGGGATAGCACAGGCAGTGAGGTATGTCGTATCTGGTTCGGTGCCAAGGAAAAAAATTAACGCTTGTGATGTACAGGCGCTGTTTCGCCAATCTCTGCAGAAGCTATTAGCTGTCGTGAGCAATATCTGCTCGTCACCGGAAAACGCTGCATTTCGGCACATTCCCAAGGATAATGCCAATTTTCACGCTGATCTCGGCCAATATTCCGGTGGACATCAGTGTCTGCTTGCGTTGGGCTTCAAGGAACTTCAACAAGGAGATGAAGCCCAGCCCCGTGCGGTCTTCGTTCTCGAGGTACGGAATTGAGATGGCTCGTGTTCATATAAATGTTGTGTACTTAACGCCTGTACGTTGCAGGAGCCCGATTTATCGGAAGATTTAGACGCCTGGAGCAACTGGTTTGATGGGCTGAAGGAAATGCAAAGTCTGGTGGAGTCGAAGCTGTGACGATTTTGTCGTTGAAGGCGCTGTTGGAAGAGATATCATGCGAATCATACAAGCAATGATGCATCTATAAGTTATCGTGTTTATTTGTTCTAGATACATTGGATATTGTTGCGTGACTCCTTGCGCACGAGCTCTACGACGGCAGGGTGGGTCACCTTGGCCATCACCGTGGCAAATTCCTCCGGAGTGAGGCATAAATGATTTCGCCCATCTGCGTTCAGCGCCTCCAACTCAGCGAAAAAGGCGTCAAGAGGCTCTGGGTTGGTCGATTCAGGAACAGCCTCCCCGCTTCTTCGGGATTTCTTTCGAGAGCGGATATGCTTCGTGATCAATTTCATGATGAAAATAAGTCCTGGCGACGAGACTTTGCCTGAGCCAACGGCATCCAAGTGCTGGAAAAACCGAGTGACATCAGCTGAGCTTAGGCTGGCCAAGTTATCGGTATTGGCCACAGGATAGAACTCAACTTTTCGACGATCATCGAGCGCTAGTTCCACCTCCAGTTTTTTGCGAACTTCAGCATCAAGACCACACAAGATCCGCTCCTGCTCTCGCGCATACTTGTCGATTTCTTCGATACGAGTGTTGACGACGGTACAGTCGCGATAGCTTTTGGCTTGATCAGCCACGAGCTTCTCACCCCGTGCAGCTGGTGTTCCCGATGGAGGTACGCCAACTAGGGTGCTTAACATTGGCCCAGGGTTTAATGGAAAGACTGAGCTGTCTTGAGCCACAGAAATCTCCATGTGAAGCATAGCGAACCACAAGAACGCATCGTCGTCAACTGCCACGTTCATGAACACAACCGAGCGCACCAAAGCGCTGTTCGTGGTCACCGAGAGCTTGATACCATTGAAACAGTCGTCGTCGCTGAACAGTTCAACCTCACAGTCTCGCAGCGCAATTTCTACCAGAGTATCACCCTTGTGGTTTTGTGCATCCTCGACGCGGAATATACCGTTCGCCAGGCAGCATCGATGAAGAACCCACTCATCAGCAGCGCGGAATTTCACCTTGAGACTACCTTCCTTCACGGCTGGGGCACGGAAAATCAATCGCTTAGCCTGCTTGTAGCACCCCTTCTTCTGTCGCAAAGTGTGCCAAATTGTGTCGGCCGAGTCGTGCATCATACCGAACTGCGAGATGCCCACAAGCACGCTTCCCTGTGGGATAATAGCAGACGAGTGGTTGATCTGTGCTGCGGGTGGTGGTGACTGAACAGGAGACTGCGACCCGGACGAAGGCGACAACGTTCGTGCTGAGCCACTGGACGTGGCAGTCGTTAACATACTCACTCGTCGCACGAGAGCAGCCATCGTTACGCGTCTCGGCGATTTTGGCACCGCTGGCTCGTGGCTCAACACGAAAATTCTCTTGTTGTGCTTCTCCAAGACAATACCAGCACTCGCCTCCGAGGCTACGTCAAGCGTGTAGATAACGCTGTTGCGCAACAAACTCTGAATATCGCCGTGGAAGATGCGTTGATAGCGGGATCGCTCAACCGAAGCAGCAGCTTCGCGGATCACCTCCATCCAACGACGTGCCTCAGCCGCACTTCCGGGGGCAAACGCTATTTCACAGCCGAGGCTCCGCACGGTGAAGGCGTTGGCCTTTTCCAATAGCGGCGTGACACGGGAGGTGGGTAACAACTGAACCTCGAAGATCGAGCCCAACTTCCGCTCACTTTTCTTCACTCGGAGCATTCCGTTGTCAAGCTCGACGTAGTGCTGCTTCCACGGTCCACCAGGTTTGGGCTGCGTTTCAACGAAGCCCTGAACTTGGTGTGGATTCGGTTCCTGGTTACCTAACTGCCCGAGTTGCTTTCGTGGTGCTCCTGCTCCACCATGACGGTACTTCAGCGTGATAATCCGCAGCCGGATAGCGAGGATCCAGTGCGTTCGTATTTGCTCCGTTGGAGCTGCAAGGATGATATACGCCGGACCGGTTGTCACGATAAAAGGGTAAAATGCCGCAACGTTTGAGCCCTTCGGTCGAACCGCGTTGCTCTTGAAGCTCATGTCCCCGGTGTCGACTCCATTTCTCTCCTCTTCTTCCCGGCGCATCTTCTCGATCCTCTTGATGCCTCTAAGTGTCTGCTGTGACGGGTCCACAGGGATGGAGTACGACGCGAAAACGGCGAGCTGCCGTAGGTAGGTTGTGGTTTCCTGACCCGCGAAACTAGTTCCCGTGAGTACGAACTGCTTCATGGTTTTCGTTTTGTGATCCGAGGGTTTGCAAAAGCGAAGTGTCGAGCGTCCCAGCTCCACGTACCGTGCTTTCCACCGGTACTTTGTGCGCAGCACAAAGCGTTTGACCTGCTGGTTTGTTGCGAGCTCTTTTCGCAGCATGAGAGGTCCTTTCAGCATCGTTGAAAGCGCTTCGAGCCGTTCGGAAATGTGACGGAACCACGTATCGGCCTCTTCTTGCGTGTCTGCGATGTACACTTCGGTGCCTCTATCTGTGGTCAGGCAAATTGAGTGTAGCGGTGCTCTAGCATTCAACTCCAAGTAGTAGTGTAGACGCGTTGTGGTCGTGAGGAAGTACGTCGCATCGATCTTGGCAGTGAAGCTTGGGCGTGGGTCGTAGAGGTAATAGTCCATACGCGAATCCGAGAGCACGACAAATGTACGCCTGCGTTTGGCATCGTCGCGTGTGCCGACTTGAACCTGTAAGTAGCCACACAAGATGCCACGGATGTAGTCTTCCATTGTGGCAGCGTAGGGGGTCCGAGGAAAATGGCGAATGGTGCTAACACGAGAGATGCACAGCCGGTAAGAACGCGATGAACTTCATGATCAGCTAAAATTATGCGTGAGCTGGGGTGTTGTGTCATGAAATAAGGCATTGGCGAGTGTTTTTTGCTATTCAAGGGCACATGATTCGTGTCTTATCTTATTGTGATGTCCTTGTTGGGTTTTCCGATGCTACAGCAGGTCAGGTTTCGGTGACAACAGGTGTGGGACTGTGTAGCTCTGCGTGGAATTCAGCTTGGTGATCGTGGTTCAAAACCTGCGCCGTGAGTGAGCCACTGCTAGAAGATGGACGGACAATTGGCGAGTGATCGTCGCTGTCGTGCTCTGGTTCGCTTTGTTGAACAGCTAGAGTTTTGTCTTCAACTCGGTTGTCAGTATCTTGAACTTCTGACATGTTGTCACCTTCAGTGTCAGCAGCGAAGTCATTTTCCGTAGACGAAGCGCTGCAGTCGATTCGCAATCGACCGTATTCATCATGAGAGGAAAGCTCTCGATCTCGCGCTCCTTGTTCTTGGTGGTGCTGTACTCCACCTGAGCCTCTCGGTCGAGTACCTAACGCTTCACACAGAGGCTCCTGGTTGCCGTCGTAGTCGAACGGAACCTTTTTGGATGAGATATCGCGGATCTCGAGGCTAGTCTTCCGAAGTGGCCGACAAGGCTTCGAGGACGGCGATGTCACCAATGCGCGAGTCGTGTCGTTGCACAAATCGTTAACCGTCAAGTCTGCCAAGTGGAAACGGTCTCTGTTGCCACGTGTGGTGTGGATGAAGTCGTAGATATCGCTCTTTACGTTGACGTTCTCAAACTTCGGCGCGATCACCTGCCAATCATACTGCAACAAAAGTCATTTTTACTTCCAGACCGCGCATTAGACGGCGCTCTCGTACCTGCTCGTTGGCAAGAGTCGACAATGCAAACACTGCGTGCTTCCGAAGGTTCGTAGCAATAGTGGAGATGCGGTCCTCAGCAATTTGCTGCAGAATTGCCAGATTAGCGACATACTCAGGATTTGTACGTGCTCTACTCAACGAATAGTAAAGACCATTGCTTACCTGGTAATCCGCCAGCACAGCTTGAACAGCGCGATACATCTTGATTCGGTTCGTCTCGACGTCCTGCCATGACTCCTGGCACTTCCTTCTCGACTTCTCTGCAGCCTGAGATACAACCAAGCCGAAAATCGTTCAGTTCCTCGTCTATACTCACAGTTTGTGGAGGTTTGCCAGTTCATGCCTACCTCCATCAGCTTGACTGTGTTGCTGGCCAAGTCCTCTTTCCGGTGACTATCCGACGAGCGCAACCAGTTTACGAGCTTGTTGTTGTTGATGGTCTTGAGCGCAGCAACTCCAGACGATTTATCGTGGCGGATCATTAGAGCGCTCGACGCTGATTTTTTAGCTGGGCTGTCCCCAATGTCAATCTGCGCAAGGCGTTGGTGATACTGGTCCTCGAGCACTGTACTGGAGAAGCCCGAGTCCATCGCCGCGGCAAACGAAGTGGACGCGTCGCGGAAGTTTTTGTCAAAGGCGCTGTAGTCCTTCCTGTATACGTCTTCCTGGACCTACAAGGAGCAGTGAGTCGTGAGGCACGGGCAGAACCGCGATAAAAACCATGGCTATCGTACCTTGACGTCCTTCTTGACGTTGTTGATTCGGCGGGTCAGGCTCTGCTCTCTCTCGCTGTTGTAGTCGTACAAGATCTCGATCGGCTTCAGCACGTCTTCCTCGAGGTTTTTGGCGAACTGCTGATGCTGCACACTCGTGTTCAGGTACTGCGCCCTCAAGCTCGCCAGCGCGTTTTTCATCGTGCCGTGCTCCATCTCATCCAGGCGCGCGTACCGCGCCATCTTGCTTAGCTCCTGGGCGTATGTCCTCTCCAGACTGATCCGGTTCCGGAGCATCGTCACCAAGTTGCCATGAACTGTCAGGCCGGACGCGCAGTCGGCGCGTACGTCGTCCAGGTTGAAGAGCAAATCGGCAGCGAAGGAAAGCCCCGCTATCGATCCGGCGTCGGAGTCGTCACCGTCACAGGCGACATTAACGCGGAGCTCCGCACCAGCACGACTCGCTCGAGCATGGCCTGCAGCAGCTGTAGTGGACGCCATCGCCTTGCTTCGAGGCTTCGGAGCCCAGCAAGACCCCGCACCGAAGGACAATACCTCACGTCCAAGTCTTGTACTTCTCTGGGATCGATGAGCTGGTCGAAGTCCTTTCTCGGATTGTGAGGTGAGCTCCTCGATCACCAGAATAGCCAGGAGGAGTGTGAAGGTACAGCAACTTCTACGACGTTCACTCCGAGACAGTTACCGCTTGGCATGACCGGTCACACGCTTCGGCATTTACCCGCTTTGCAAGGATGCAAAAGGCCAAGGAATCCATACCCCTTCGCAGTCTGGATCCCTCCTCGACCAAGTCACCGCCGTCACGGAGGAATAACTCGCTGGAGCCTCTTGCAGCGCGAGCAGGCGAGCCGGACGCCCAAAACCAAGAAGTGGCGCCGACGAACTATGCACGCAGGCGGATGTCCGCCGTCATCAATGCTGGAGCTCACCCGACACCTCACAAGATAGGCATCGTACCTCAGAAGTATGTCGTTGCGGAGGGGAATGCTGCAGGCGAACGGGTGGGTAAGCGCCTCCAGGTCCTCCAGACGTCCAACGGATCCTCTTCGAACGTATCCAGCAAAAGCGACCTGGGCAGGAAGGTGGTAGCAACACACCCGCGCAAGAAAACGCTGGGTAGGCTTAACAATATTCACGATGATCGCGAAGACGCCAAGGGTAGCGACAGCGACAGCAGCGACGACGGACTTGCACAAGGAGATACCGATGCTAGGCACCGGGCACAATTTTTCAAGTCTCTAGTGGGGCCAACAGAGTACCAGGACGGAGGTGTGGTGACGAAGGGAAGCGTTGACCACCGCGGAATTACCCCACACGTGGTTTTCTCGACTACACAGACACCCCCGAGTGAAGCTCACAACCCGATAGTCATGTCTAGCCAGCCTGTCACGTGCGGGTTTTGCAACTCGACGAATCTCACGTGGGTACTTCGTTGCACGTTTTGCGGATCTGCACGGATGAGCGACGCACCGCGGCTGAAATACTTGATTGACATGATTTTGAGCATTGATCCACGGATCAAGGCAGACAAGGTTTGTGAATTGATGCAAGTAGAGGCGTTACCGTTTTGTACACTTATTCGTTTTTTGGTCTTCATACAACAGTTAGCGAAGCGAATTCTCGATTACGCGAAGTTTGATCGAGTTGCGATGAGAGTGGAAGCGACATTCAAGCAAGCTGGACTCGTTAGAGCGAAAGCTGCAATCATGATGATGAACCGCACGGTCCTGACGCTCCGATTTCAGATAATGAGGATGATCTTTGTGGCGTGGAAGAAGGCTAACATCAATGCGTCCCGACAAGATGCCAATATTAAGCGTATGATATCCATAAAAGAATCGCAGGCCAAACACAATTTCAAGCAGGGTGTGTTCTCAGTCTGGAGAGGATACGTAGCGCGAGTGACAGATGAGAGAGTGCAGCGTTTTCAGCTGGCCTACAAGCGGTACGCACGCAATGGCAGAGTAACTCGTGCACTGATTCGCTGACCTGAGACTGTTGTGCAGAAATGAATTGACAAGACTGCGGCGTATCTGGGGGAGTTGGCGATCATTCCTGCGAATACGAAGTAAAGAGAAGCTCCAGGACTTGCGCCGGCACTATGAAGAAGAACTGTAAGTCGAAAACGCCCTCGATGCACAAAACATAACATATCTTGATTACTTCGCTTGTGTGAATTTACCAGGCAAGACACACCTCAGGAAGCTCAAAAGGTTCGAATGGACATTATATTATGTTTTCTTGAACTCTACTTAAAACTTCTCGCTGTGCTTTTAGGAAATTGACCGACTCAAGGAAATCCAGCAGGATATGCTGAAGATGGTATACACAGCCGGTGACTCCATTCTGGAGCTGCTTCACGTCTCCCTTCGAAAGGCCGACCACAGCGTTCAAAGTAGGTTGTGTTACTCGGCACTGTCAGCGTTATTTTACAGTCGGCAAGTACTTATCCAGAACTTCTCGTTCTCTAGAAACATTACAGCTTATTCAAATGTACCCCACAACGGCAGGTGAGTTCTTCGAAAGTGCTCATGGTAACGAGCTACTTGATGCGTTGAGCAGTGGACACGCAATGCCTCAAATCGACGGATTCGGTCTTGACGACGAGAAAGATGACGAAACGATGAGGAAGCTGTTGGATCAAACGATCGAGAAAATCGATAGATCATCCCCTTCTGACAGTCTGATTCAATGGCTCAATTTCCAACGTCGTCGTGGGGCTGAAATGGGCCCAATCACTGAAACGACCGACACTAAGCCTACCACGAACAAAACTGTTGCTGCTGAAGGAACGGCTGTCCCCGAAAAACCATCAAGTGCTAAATCGACAAAGCTTCGATTGAAGGAGAAGAAAAAAGAGCTCAAGCCAATCAAGTTCCTACAGGATCTAAGAACTGTCATTGCAAGTCCGGGTGTTATGCTCAAATTACTGATTCACACTTCGACCGAAGCCCAAGTTGAGTATGATCGCATTCGAAGCACCGAATTATCGAACACGGCCGCATCCTTAGCAGCCGAGAGCTCGACTACAGCAACGACGCTCTCTCCGTCCGCGCAAGTACAATTGAGGTCGTATTTCAAGATAGTGCCGCGGATACTAAATCTACCGCCTGATATCGTTACTCGAGACAGCTTCGTGCTGAACGATTTTGATTCACTTTATGCGTACGCAGTGTACCTGTATCTCTTCCACCCGAACTACGTTGCACCCGGCATGGAGCTTTCTCCACGATATCACCTCAGCTACTCCTTCTTGACCCCGCAGTGGCAAAAAGTGAAGACTTCTTTGCTAGAGAACGAGTGCGATCCGTTCGCACAGCAGCAATTCTACATTTTTCTGACAAAGCTAAAGCGGATCAACCTGCAGTTTTTACGTTTTATCGACATCTGCAAGTCGGTTCGGCATATCGCGAGCTGGCACGAGCGTGCTGTCACTCGAGAGGTTTTCAATGACTTCTCCAGGCGGGTACTTGGGAAGGACTCTAATATTTCAGTGGCCTTGGAGAAAGAGACACTAGCATCGTGGGTCTCGTTACCAGCTTCGAAATTGCTTTCACTATGCGAGAGTGAGGACGAGTTCCGCAAAATTGAACAAGTTTACAAGGACAACGTGCTCGACTTGATCAAAATTTTCCGCATCTACGGCAGTGCCGCAGGTGGGAAGGGCATTCTAGAGCAGGAATTCTTGAAAGTGATGACGAAGGCGGGCGTCACGAACAAGAAGAACATTTTGAGGTCGCATTTGCAAATGATCTACCAACAGTCCCGCCAGTCCAATGGCGGTGTTCCCATAGATAGTTCCAATGCAGGGGATAGCTTCATTGCTCCTATGCCGCCTCCGGGTATCGAAGGTGACGACGACCCGGAAGACCGAGGTGCAACTCCCAACGAGTTCTTCGAGGCGCTTACACGCGTGGCTTATCACAACTATCAAAAGCGGCGGGAGTTCATGG
This sequence comes from Phytophthora parvispora, assembly GCA_024679295.1. Taxonomy (NCBI): domain Eukaryota; phylum Oomycota; class Peronosporomycetes; order Peronosporales; family Peronosporaceae; genus Phytophthora; species Phytophthora parvispora. The sequence goes on from JAHWLF010000664.1 coordinate 10,711, forward strand.
GCCAAATCGCTACTATGATGAACATGGGCGATGAGGTAGCTGCTGAGACTGTGAGTGGGGCAGGATGTCTCCTCAATTGCGTAATTGATCTCGTGGTCGACAAGGTTGTTCCTTTGACGAAGAAATTCCAAGAGCAAGGACTTACTTTCAAGAAGCAAATGATCCACCCAGACGTGCAACATGTGTGCAAGGCCCAGGAAAAGAAGCTGAAGCGGATCTTCAACACATACTCGCAGAGGAACAAGAACCCCCAGTCCCGTGGGAAACTGCTCGACTTGAGTGACTTTGAGAGTTTGCTGAAGGATAGACGGCTTATTGACGCGCTCTTCCCGCACGGCAAAATTAAGCAACTCGTTGCCTTCGTGCAACAAGACGGCGATGTCAACACGGCATCGAGCATCAACGGGTACGATGCTGACAGTGAGTTTGTGTTCTCCGAGTTTGTCGAGGCGCTGTCGGCTATCGCTGTTTACCGCAACGCCAACCCCTACTTACCATTCTCCAAGAAGCTCGAAACGTTTTTCGATGAGTACTTTTAAGCAAACATGCTGGCGGTCACTAGAATACATAATTCATCACGATACGACTCGTATCCATTCACCCAGAATACAAACTGTATATATTCTTTTTTTTAAATAAATGTTATGTTCTTACTTAATTTGTCAGATGTTCGTGAGGTTCGATTTGACATATAGGGATAGGCAAATTTCATTGACCCAAACCATTCCGCAAAGTTAATTTCATTCGCATCGATCTTTCGCCTTTTACTAAAGACCGCCGTGGAATTGGCTTACTAACTGCGGCTTCAACCAAATTTCTGCATCCCTCCTCTGGAGGGGACTTCCCTACCTTATCCAAATCAATTTACCGTAGCTGCCTTTGTGCATGATGCTCGATTGGCTACGGCCAGCCGCAGTGCAGCAGAGCCACGCCCTCGTGTGCGTCTTCGCGCACAACGCCCAGCAGTTTACATGCACGGTGTGCCCCTACAAGACTTCCAACTACGCGGACCTACGTCTTCATCGCCGCCGCAAGCATCGCACGTGGACATTTCAGGATCGCTTTTACTGCGACTGTGAGTGCCATATTCCCTTTGCCTCTCGGTTAGCAGCTGCGAACCACGCGCGCTCGTGCCGCACCGTAGCCGCCGCGACAGCGCGGCCACAGACGCCGACGGCAATCACGAGACTGCAGCGCCTGCGGGCGCCAAGTAACGCCGAAGAGGAGACCGAGACCAAGGACG
>JAHWLF010000665.1:0-11949 GCA_024679295.1 Phytophthora parvispora
GCCGAGCCGAGCCGAGCCGAGGGGACGATGCGCGCTGAGGCTGTAGCTACCTACCTGCCTACCACCACAGAGCCGCCGCTTCCCTCCTGGGCGTGCGTTTCGAGCTGAAAAAGTATTTTTTGGTTCCCCCCGACCGCTCTTCCGAGTCTTTTTGCCGCGCCTTGTCTTCAGTGGATGCAGTAGAGGGCTCCGGCCAGGAGCGAGAGAGGAGAACCGACGTGAATAAATGAAGAAAAACTTTGAGAAAAAAGACGACGCACCTGGGCATTACGTTGCACGCCCGGCGTGCTGTACATGTATTTGTGTTCATCAGGCGCTAGTGTCGAGGACAGCAGCGTCGTCGAGCCCCAATCGTGCGGCTCTCGTCCGCTCAACGTGTCTGTGCTGGACAGCTTATCCGCCACACCGTCGAAACGGCCACCAGTGCCGTCCTGGCCGCACTCTGCGAGGACAACAGGTAGGCTGCAGCCTACAGCTCCTGCTTCTTGGCGTCGTCGCCGTACAGGTGCTGGAAGAAGTCCATCTTCTCGACGTGGTCGGTCTTGATGGTCTCGCCGCCGGGCTTCCAGTTGGCGGGGCACACCTCGTGCGGGTGCGCGGCCGAGTACTGGAAGGCCTTGAGGATGCGCAGCGTCTCGTCGACGCTGCGGCCCACGGCGTCGTCGTTGATCTGGATGGAGCGGATGGTGCCCTCCGGGTCGATGATGAAGAGTCCGCGCAGCGCGGCGCCGAACATCTCGTCCTCCTCGTCCGTGACCAGCACGCCGTAGTCCTCGGAGATGCGCTTGCTGATGTCGGCGATCAGCGGGATGTTCATCTTGCCCAGGCCGCCCTCACTGCGTGGCGTCTTGACCCAGGCCAGGTGCGTGTGGTGCGAGTCGGTGGAGATGGCCACGACCTCGGCGTTGATGCTGCGGAACTGGTCCACGCTGTCGCTAAAGCTCACGATCTCCGTGGGGCACACGAACGTGAAGTCGAACGGGTAGAAGAACAGGATGAGCCACTTGCCCTTGTAGTCGCTGAGCGACACCTTCTCGAACTTCTCGTCCACCACGGCGTTCACGTTGCTGAAGTCGGGCGCCGGCTTGCGCGGCGTCACCTTGAAGGCCGAGGCCGAGTAGCGGTTCTTCTTCTGGTAGCCGAGCTGCTCCAGCAGCGCCTCGGACACGTGGGGGAACTGCACCTCCACACTTAGGGCGTCGCAACGGGCATCAGTCCGATGTGTTAGTCAATGGAGACTTTGTGATACATTTTCCAGTCGCTGGGATATCCCACCTCTTCTTGCTCTCGGCCTTCTTGGCGCCGGCGGAGAGCTGCAGCAGCACTGCGACGAGCAGCAGAGTCAGCTGGAAGACGCGAAGGCGCAGCATCTCGGCTCTATCCGCTGCGGAGGGGGCTTCGGATACTGCGCAGGCAGGAAGCAGCGGCTGTGGGGAGGAGCTCCGGTTCAAGGATGTATGATCGGTTCGGTGGACAGTTGTGTGCTTTAGTCGGATCGCGCCACCGACCGCCTGTCCGCCGGAAAACGTGTGGCGCTAGCGTGCTGACGTACGTCTGCGCCAAACCGTTGGTGCGGGCTGCGTGCACAGCTCACCGCGCAGTGCAGCTATCGCCGGAAGCAATGAAAGGCTAGAGAACTACTGCTCGCACAGACTGTGTAATCAACGGAAGCAACATTCGCAAACCCGACGCGCCTCGCGCTGCGAGAAGTGCGTCACTCGCGAAGTTTCTGCTTGGCGCCAGCAGCTCAACACTTTTTACTGTTCGACTCCCTACGACGAAGATGGCCACGTTCCGTGTTTTGTGTCTGCACGGCTTCGGCCAGGACGCACCCAAGTTCCGCAATCGCATCTCGTCGCTGCGTCGCGCGCTCAAGTCCAGCTTCGACTTCGGTACGATGTCAGCAAGTGCCTCTACGGGACTCAAAAGACTTTCGTCTGACCTTGAATGTTTTTGTGCTCGACAGTGTTCCCGCAAGCCCCGTTCTTGGTGACCAGCTACCCGAACTCGACGCCGGAAGAGCAGGCCAAAATGTGCGTTTATGGCAATTAAGCGGGTGTCGCGGGCAGCGTGCTGACAGAGCTGCATTGGTGTGTTTTTGCATTCTAGTGCTGAGGCCGAGCCCACGCACAAGTGGTGGGACTTTGAGATTGACGAGAGGACCGGCAAGCACACGTACGGCCGCGTGGACGAAGCTGTGGACTACCTTGCAGAGTTTGTGAAGAAGGAAGGCCCGTTCGACGGCATCTTCGGCTTCAGCCAGGGCGGCATGATGGCCTCGTTGCTTCTACAGCGGCAGTGTACGTTTATCCATCTTTTGGCTGCACAATATGCGTATTGGTTGGGTTACTGACTCCATTATTGGTTGTCTTGTTCTAGTTGCCGATCCGAACAACTCGCCGTTCCAGTTCAAGTTCGCCATTTTCGTCGCTTCGTGCGACCTTGGCGACCCCGAGTACAAGTCTGAGCAGAAGGTGGACGTTCCTTCGATCCACATCATGGGTGAGACCGATGCCATTGTGACGATGGACCGAAGTCAGAAGCTGCTGGAGCTGTACAACAGCCCCAAGGTCTTTGTGCATCCCGGTGGCCACTACATTCCTACGAGCAAGGAGCCCAAGGACGCTCTTCGTGAGTTTGCGAAGGAAATGACCGCAGCCTACGGCGCTTAATAGATATGTAGCCTTTCCCGATAATAGAGCAAGACCTCTCCTACCACTCTGACAATAGGAACAGGGGGTTGTCGCGGCATATTGGCAGTGGGCATGGAAAACAAACCATACAAAGTCTTGCCTTAGTTTTGTAAAAGTGTCTACACATGGAGCAGTCAAAATCGAAGCAACCTCATCCAGCACAACGCAGTACCACTAAGCGTGTTTTACTGCTTTTCGTCGGCCTCCTGCAGTTCTTTGAAGAAAGCTCGGAACGCATCCTTGGGCTCCTTGTTGGTAGGGATGTAGTGGCCTCCAGAGTGCATCAGCAGCTTGGCGTCGACGAAAATGTCACGCAGTGCGAGGCTGCGCTCGTTGTCCACCACAGCATCCGTCTCGCCGATAATGTGCAGCGACGGCAGGTCCACCTTGACGTCGCTAGCGTACTTCGGGTCGCCACACGCTCCAGCCGAAACGAAGAAGGCGAAGCGGAACGCAAAGGACGACTCCGGAGTGCTCACTGAAGCGAACCCACACCCACACGAATTAGATAAAACGCACGAAAGTATTGGGCAACCGTTGTACACCGCCCACCTTGTCTCTGCAGGATCAACGACGCCATGGTGCCGCCCTGGCTGAAGCCGAAGATGCCGTCGAACGGCCCCTCCTTCTTCACGAAGCTCGCGACGTACTCGACGGCTTCGTCCACGCGCTCCAGCAGGTACTGGCCCGTCTCCTCGTCGCGAGCGAAGTCGAACCACTTGAGCTGCTTGATGTTCTCCCCGGTCTCGCCACTGCACAAATGTCAGACACTTCAGTGCTTGGTCACGGTGACCAATCTGCAATAGTCGCCTCTTACTTGCTGGCGTGCTCCTCTGACGTGGGCTCGTACGGCACGTCGAACGGTGCGTCCAGGCAGACTGCAGGGTTGGTATTGGCACGACGCGCATCAGTCACAGTACAGTACACGCTACAGCACTGTAGTCGCTGGACGAGCGTCGGCTCACGACGCACCGAACTCGACGCTGGACTTGAACGTTCGACGCAGAGCGGCGATGCGGCCGCGCAGCTTCAACGCGTCCTGCCGGTAGCCGTGCAGACACAGCACGCGATACTTGCCCATGGTCGGGGGAAGGAGGAACGGAGTGACGTCTTTCGTTGGGACGCTCTAATACCGAGAGATCCCTCTAATGGAGCAGTTGACAACGGGTACAACAAAAAAAATACTTTCAGGTTGTTTTGAAGCCATGTTACATGTCCGGAATGACGCTATGTATCTCGTTTTGATCAGCTTCTCGTAATATTAGCTGCTGATGAAGTCTTCAGTGCTGACGAGAGGGTATCGATTGGTAGGACATGAAGGCAAGAGGGTTTTTGGCAAATTCTTAAAGTCGAAAAACGGAGAAGGGTCAAGGTGTGCATGCCTTCGCTCGCATCAAAGGCGGCAGCGCGTCTCGAGAACTAGGTGCTGTATTGCAGCCTACAGTCCAGGATTAGGCGCCGTTCCGTATTCATATCAAGTGCCACAATCAGCTGCTTACGAACTACACCGCTGCGATCCTCGAGATGTGAACGGAAGAACTCGCGCGTGCCTAGTGTACTGTTCTTGAGACCGCTTTATGTAAGCTAACCAAAGCTGTTACGAGGAAGATCAAGACCACAGGTCTTGACGGGATGTCTGTCAGGTATCTCTAGCAGTAGACGAAAATGGCCCTCAAAATTGCACATTACAGCAGCTACAGTATATTACAATCAAGTAAATGGATTTGAAATGCTTGCTGTTTTGGGAATGACATCATAGCCACCAGTTTTTACTAAGGATGCTCTGCAAGCACGAAATGACTGCTCTTTGAAACAGTGCATACGCGCTCGGTACAGTATTCGGTTCGGGACTGCCCGGTGTGAATCCTCTGGATCGTTTGGAGAACGAATCTACAAAAGCCGCGATCGGTTCAGCTCATCGAAGCCCCCTCCCTCTGAATACCAGTGCTCTCACGAGAACATTAATTCCGAGTTTATACTACCTTAAGACTTCTGGCACGGCGACAGGCTCCTGATAATCTCGCGACTAACTCGTTCGCCGCAACTCATTACGTGGATAAAATGACAATAAATACGAAGTACACTACAGTAACACGACGCTAGCCGATCGGTGGGTGCATCTGCTTTGCTGCTAATTTTGTAGTGTGATTCCGATCCATAAATTGATCATCAATGCTGCTGATCATTATTAAGTATCAACCAAATGGTAAACTGCACTGTATCACTTCATGATCGTAAACGCCATGGCTGTGGATTTGCCGTCATACCAAGAAATTTACGATAGGACAAGTAGGTTCAGGCAGCGTGCTGTTCATTTCTCAATTGTCCATCGAGCACCCAAGACCAACCCTGAACCATGCGCGCGTGCTACGTCCTACTCGCCGCTGCAGTCGCGCTCCTCACATTTCCCGACGCTGTCACGGCCATGTCAATCTCCAAGGCGACGCCCCAAGGCTTGTTAACCTCGACCGAAAACACTTCCCGGATGTCAGGCATTGCTGGCAGATTCTTGAGAATTAGCGAGGGCAAAGATGGTGGCGGCAACAACACCGAGGACGAAGAAGAAAGGGGGATGTTGAACCTCGTGTATGAGGGGGGAGTCAACTTTTTCAAGAAGATGACGCAGTCCGCACCTGCCTTGAAAAAAGCTGACGACCAGACGGCTGCTCTCATTAAATTCGAGAACCAGTGGCTCGCCGGTCAGGTCGATAAGTTCACGGAGAAATACCTGACGATGTTCAAGCAGATCCACGAATTGGGGTACACGCCAAGGCAAATTTCTCGAATGTCGGGCCTGGCGAAGAAAACGCTATCGATGAACAAGAACCAGCTGCTGAACGACGGGGACTACATGTTTTGGCTTTACTACTCGCGGTGGTGGGCTAAGAATGTTGCCAACAAGGCTCCGTAGGTTACCAAAGCTCTGATGCATTGGCCAACGGCTTCGATACGATTCCCTTGAGTTTGGATGCACTTGTGCTTAAATGAACGTTATTGGCGACGAGTTCTGAGTTTGGTGAACCTGTTTCCTGTCACAGGAGTCCTGAGCTACTGAAGTTAAGCAATTTCCCGGTAGTGCCTGCTATGCTTGAGTGTATCCCGAACAAACGCTACAGAAAGGTAAGGGATTCTACGATTTTGAATCTTTATCCTTCACGCAATATCCGAAAGTACGCGTTCCATTTGATAAGACCAACATTTAGAATCTAAAACTAATTTCTGAATACGTGCGTAGTTTCCTAGTTGCAAAACATGGACAACCGAGTTGCACGTCGACAAAGTACATTCAGTGTCATTTATTCTAATCGTAGAACCAGAATGTCGATATGTTTATCAGAACGGGTGAAGCGATACAACCGCCACCCTTCCGAACGATTAGTAGTAGTAGTTGTTCACAATTGCTATTTGGGGAACCGGGCGGTGTTCTCGCACTTCTGAGTAAGTACAGCTTACGCTAGTATATTATTACATGTACCGGTAGACTCGCCAAGACCAAGCTTCCATTCCAATGCTGGGAATTATTAATAACAGATACGCGTAAAACAAGCCTTCAAACCTGGCACTACAAAGGACCAACTCATCGCATGTTAACGTTAGGCTGAAAGCGAAAAGCTACGGGAAATAAATGAAAACATCTTACTGCAGCTTGAAGTTAATATCAGAGCTCCGTTTTTCAACTTTGAATGAAAGACACCAAAACGGGAACAAGTTGTCATTTACTGCACTCATTTTCCCCAGAGTTTTGCATGTGCGGCGCACCAGTCGCTGAATTTACCGTCATCTAGGTAAATTACTGGGGAAGCAAACTATTGCCTTGATAGCAGTGCGCGAGCACAACGCCGCTTTACCCAAAACAGGCTTCGTTTGATCTACATCCTTTAAGCTCACGTCCTCCCGAGGAATGCCCGTTTGGCATGCGCTTCTAGATATAAAAGCCTAGTCGGAAATGAAGGCTCGTCACGGAAGCTCGTCTTAACGACGCGTGTAGCTCAGTTTCAGTACATGTTTAATGTGGTTTCATGACGTGCTGAAAATCATATTTCCCCCTAAAATGCAATGCAACTGCACGTCGACACCGGTCTGAGAAACCGTGGAGTATATTAAATATACACCAAATTTTGGTGTAAATGGGGGGATCACGGCGTCAAATATTCCACTTCGATTCCCCCGCCGTGTATGACAAAAGAAAGCGGATAGGACAATGAGCGCCACCAGCAAATGCATAGTTGTGAGGAGAAACCTGGTCGAAGCCCTTCATCATGTTTCCTTCCGTAATCTGCCGTCGTGTAGTAAGGCCTCCATCGTGCAGACGTATCTACGACTGCTCTACGAGTCTATCGTAGCGGGCCTGAAAATTCGGTCGCTTTTTGCCTTTTCTCTGGGTTTTAGCCCTTCCTTCGGGCGCTTCATCGCTCACACAGAAGTGTACCAAACTGCATACGGAGACCAGCTCGTCGCTATCTTGATCGCTCTCCTCCAATTCATCAAAGAGACGGATTCGTCCTGGGAAATATCACTATACCAGCAGATGAGACTGGGTTGAAATCAAACACGTTCGGGGCAAAATCAAACACTTATGGGGCACGATCAAACACAAAAAGACTTGGTCAAAACCAGACGGCGTCATTGTCGAAAATCAAACACTTTCGGACCGAATCAAAACAAGTTTGATGGTAGTGTGGTCCACTGTATATTAGGCTTCTCCTAAACTACAGTAAGCACACATTAAAATGAAAGGTCAGGAGTGATCAACTTGCGCAGAAGTCAAGAAGAGCAGACGAGACTCTAAGTTGTCCACCGCTGTCCACCAACTGCGCTACGAGAACGCTGAAAGACACTAGACGCGCGACGAGAAAACTATGTGGGAAATCGTCGCTTCCGGGCTGAACAATGAAAGCTACGTAAAAGAGCGACTCGAGAGAATGTGCTGCTCCAGTGCCTACGTCAAGTGTGTTAAGGAGACGTGCCAAATCTGCCCAGGTGACCACGAAATGGATGAAAGACGCATACGGTGCTCAAGTGTTACATGCATTGCGTTAGCCGTGCCCAAGGGAAACAAGAAGCCTATGTGCGTGAAAGTATGGAAGGTGTGGCAGTGCTCAAGCACAAAGGCATGGAGAATTCTCGGTACATCAGTTGAGCATACTCGTGGAAGTGCTGGATGCGGTGGTGTGCATCGTGCGGTGATCACCCCTGCAATGCGAACGTACATCGGAGACATGGATGAAACTGGTTTGGCGCCGCGGCACATTTGGTCAGGGCTGCGTCGCTACAGCGAAGCTCCGCCGCTGAACGGGGTGCCTACGTATGAACAGGTCGCTAGATGCGTCAAAAGCTTGCGAGCGAAGCATGGAGAGCGAAACTCGGTTGAATCGCTGCAGAAATTGGTGCGCGAGTTCCCCTTACACTCTGGAATAGATGCAGACAAAGCGTTCATGTTTGGAGCCACTCTGGATAACGATGGTTTTACTCGTATCGGAAAGGGTGAAGACGACGATGCTTTGGTGTTGGGTGTGTCGACGGTGGGCCTGCTGGAGAAGTTGAGAAGTTTCCAAGAGTCGAATATTTTTGCTTTGTTTCATCTCGATGCTACATTCAAGCTCAGTGAGATCGGTTACCCGGTCATTACGTGTGGATTTAGCGACTACTCCAGAAAATACCACCTGGCGGCTGTATTTGTCGTTAGCCGCTTGACTCACGTTGAGTACTCCTCCGTTCTTGCGGCCGTGTTGCAAGTATACCACAAGTTGTTCTCCCAGTATCCCAAGATCGATGCGGTTCTTGGCGATGCAGAAGATGCCCAGTACAATGCACTGCAGAGTTCACCTCAATTCCGAGATGCCACATTTTTAATGTGCTTTTTTCATGTACTTTACAACGTGAGAAAGCGTACACGCCAGTTGGATGATGCTGCCGGTGCTATGGTTTACAAGGGCATTATTGCGATGCACTTTTCAGCGAGCCTCACGGAGTTCTACCAAATTCGAGATACGATTCTGGCACAATGGCGAAAAGTCCGAGTTCTCCAAGATTTTGCCAATTACTTTGAGAAACAGTGGATACAAAGTCGTTACTGGCGTTGGCAAGCCTTTCCCACACCCACTGGCTACGCTACAACGAATAACCCGTGTGAAACATTCAATGCTAGTGTTAAACGACATTTGATGCGGAAGATGTTCGACACCCAGCGGCTGCTTCGAAAACTTTCAGTGATATGTGAAGATGTGACGGCAGATAATTTCAAACCTGCCTCGTCGATTGGAAACCCACCTTCAACACTAGTGAGCACGGCCCGGAAATTAGTCCATGCTCAGCAGTTAGTGCTGTACGAGACGGGCGAGGCGCGTATTGTGAGAATTGTTCAATTGAGCTCCTTCAACAGTGAGTCGAAGCGTTTGGCAGAAGCTTCCAATCAGGCTTTTGTGCGGCTTATTACGAGCAAGACAACAGGTCAGTTGCACGAGAGGTGTAGTGGGCCTACGAGGCTCACTACTAGGCGCAAGGCTTCCGCTATGCACAATCACGCAATGAAGTGGTCACTGTATATGGCTCATCGAATGAAGATGCCAACAGAAGGGTGGACTGTGGACATTACCGAGGGCACATGTGAATGTCGGTATTTCGCGAAAATGGGACATTGCTGTCACGTACTTGGCGCACAGATGCTAAGAGGCGATAGACGGTATTCGGGTGGGCGGTGTTGTGACCGGCATAAGGACCGTCGAGTACGCAAGAAGCAGCGAGGCCAATCCGAGGAAGGTAGTACAACCATGGAAGTTCCTATTGCAACACTGCCGACACTACCGCCATCAACTATGACTCCAAGTGAGACTGCATTTAACAACTTCACATGTGCCGACTCGGCCACTGTGCTCCCACAGTTCCAGTTCAACGCACAGCAGACCTACTTTCAAGGGCCAACAGTCGTCCAGCAAACCGAAAGTCCCCAACTGCCTACGATCGTAAACGCGACCACTTGGGGGATTTCCCACATCTGGGGGGCTTCACAAATGCTCGCGTCCAACACGGCCCACACCACGTCATTTGAGCAAGGTATTGTTTGGCAGCCAAACCGATCAGGCCGCCCTCCTATGGCAAGAAGCGCACTAGAGATCCAATACCATTTTGATTGAGTCAAAATATCAGGATATACTTTGAAGCTTTACTCTATTGCTCCACTTTACAATTCTTTCACTAGCACTTAAACGTACCCCGCTAGGTTTCTAACGTTTTAAGAAACAATACGGCCATGACTTGAGCTTTAAAATAAACAAAGATAATATACTGAGGTGAATTTTACAAAACATCTCCAGCATTCTTCTACTCCGCGTATTGGTGCTATCCCGCTTGGTGAGTACTATTCACTGCCTCACATCTATCTAGCTGTAATTCAATAGAAAACGGATGCAAATATCACTCATATCGTCTGCAGCTTAGTAGGGGTTAGCTGGAGACCCTATTATTTTAGTTTTCAGTATGAATGGATGACACTGCCAGTATGGAGCTGTTTAGCAGTGTCCAGACTTCCTGCTACGGTGATCTCTCTCTCTCTCTCTCTCTCTCTCTCTCTCGCTGACACTGACAGTATGGATCGCTAACACTGACAGTGTGGATCGCTGACACTGACAGTATGGATCGCTAACACTGACAGTGTGGATCGCTGACACTGACAGTATGGATCGCTGACACTGACAGTGTGGATCGCTGACAGTACTGAGCAGTAACAATAAGATAACAAGTGAGTCATCAGCAAACAAACTTTCAGTGAATTTAAAACGAAGTCGCTGTATTGACTGAGCAGTAACAATAAGATAACAAGTGAGTCATCAGCAAACAAACTTTCAGTGAATTTAAAACGAAGTCGCTGTATTGCAGAGGCTTCCTTCTATTTTCTTTACTCTTCTTCATCACTGCTGTTCTCCTTTCCACTGCTGTCCTCGCTGCTCTGCTCCTCCTCGCTGCTTTCTTCGTCATCACTACTGACTTCATCCTCGATGTTGCTCTCTGCTTCGGCCTCGTCGCTGCTTGCCAGGCGACCGTCACCATCAACACCTTCACTGTGGTGCTCCAAATCGCCGTCTTCGCGCGCGTCGATATCCCCGCGAATGGTTCGTTTCGGCTTTTTTGGGTGGCGGCGGTGGTTGTGCTGATGATATGCACTTCGTTTCTTGTATGGAATATCACAAATACTGCAATACCCACCTTTGTCGTTCGCCTTCTCCCTTTGTTGCTTTGTCTTCTCTCTGTCGGGGTTGTTCTTACAGAAGCGGCGGTGGTTGCTAAGATGACGGCGTGAATCGCATTGCATATTGCAGAACTCACACATGTACGTGCTGAACACTGACGCTTCTGTAGCATCCGCCTTCTGCTTGATCCCGCGGACTCGCACGTAGCAATGCAGCCTAATGTTCTCCTTCTTGAACTCAGCACCAGCATGCACTAGGTCGCCACGGAAAAGCAGGAAATCGCCCGCATCAAGCGTCACGGCAGCGCATTTGTCACGGTCCACATAGGCGCCAAAACACCCAGGATAGATGTAAAAGTAGGTATTCGGCATCAGCGATATTATCACTGACGCCTGCACCACACCTTTCTCTAAAAGAGCCTTGCTAGTCTCAAAGGAGGGGAAGTCTCGGTGAAGACCTTGTCGTAGACCACCGGGAAGTGACTTAAGAGCCGCCCACAACTTGCGCTTAGTATACCACTCATCCTCCGACTCTTTCAGAATTCGTTTAATGCGCTTGTAAATTTTCTCGATGGTGGGGCCAAAGACGGTGATACCTGCTTGGAGCCGCTTGGAGTCGCGCTCCAACTCGTACACTTCACCGAAGATTGGTCGGAATTCTAGGGCTTCCAACTCAGCAAGAGCAGACTTCAAAGTAGCAGCAGAAAAATGTAGATTGCCAATCAAGTAGCCGTCGTTCCAAAAGTTTGCCTTGAGTAGTGGGTCCATCTTCGTTTCTAGCGGTGGCTACAGTGCTGTGTTTCGTCTTGCTGCGGTCGGCAGTGCTGCTCAGGTAAGTGGCAGCGGCGGCGCTGCACCCGGGCTCTCTTCTACTTGCTGCTGCAGGCGTGCTTCGGATAGACGGTAGTGCCGGGCTTCTCTCGCTACGGCAGCTCCTGCTACTGTTGGTGGCCCTCGGGTAGCGGCGCCGCGCCCGTCTCGCTGCTGCCGCTGACTGAGCTGACACTGGTGGTGCTTCGCCGGGTTGTGGTGACGACGACGCGCTTGGCTTTCAGGCGACGGCTCGCACAC